>JAZHYW010028898.1:0-19486 GCA_037355805.1 Ixodes ricinus | reverse complement strand
AATGTATGCTTCGATCGTATCCTACATGGTACCCTACCGGCAAGACATGAGACAATCCAGAATACACGTGCGAGATTGTTTCACCGTGTTATATACATCGTGTTATATTGCTAATCATCTTCCATCGGCTGATATCGCCGTTGGATCAGCCAGCCGATGGAGGTGTTAGCCTCAGATGTCTATTGAACCGCGGCAACTAACGTACAACGCTGATAATTATATATTCCCATCAACAGCAAAAAAGACACTGCCAGAAGCTTGCCGCTTCAGCAGCGAAAGCAATCTCTACAGATCTCGGGAGGTAAGATGTGCTGCAATGTTAGAAAGTATGTGCGTCCGCCTCGGATGAAGGCAACGTAACAATTTGAGAGAACCTATAGTGGGAGAATGTAGAGTAGAGCACTGCACGGGCCCGGCCTGCCCGAAAACCCGAGCCCTGACCGACCCGCGGGCCGGGCCCGGGTCGCGAAGCGCATGTATCTCTCAAGCCCGGGCCGGGCTCGGGATTGTTACAAAAATATTTGGGGCCAAGCCGACCCGCAAAGCCGGGGCCAGCCAAGCCAACCAGTCCGAGTCGGGAGCGGAAACGTTTTAAAATACTCAAAACACGACTCGGCCCTCTTTTATATCGCCCCTGTCAGGTTAGGGAGGAAAACTTAATCGGGATCACGTCTGCAAAACTGGCGGTATGGGCCGGACTCCTACTCAGATTTTAAAAACCTGTCGGTCCCGGGCCAGGCACGGGCTCACATTTTAAGAACATTTGTAGCCCAGGTCGGGCTCGGGCCGTGTACCCACCTGGCCGGGTCAACCGGACCTGTGAATTCCGGCCCGTGCAGTGCTTTAGTTTAGAATTTGTTGCAAGCTGCTCATTTCAGTAGTTGTTTACCAGAACGGCCACCCGGGAATGCAATGGTTTCCGACCATTGGGAGGTTTTCAACACTTAGACAAAGGTATTCTTATTCACTGACAACCAAACGATGATCAGAATGCGTTTTAATTCCCACAATCTTCACTATATTTGGAATTGTTATAATTTTTGATTGTTGAAATTGTGCGTGTTCAAATTTTTTTTAATAATATATTGGCAAAGAATGCCACTGCCCTTGTATTTTGGCGCGCACCATACCTCAAGGACGGTAAGGAGAATATTCGCACTGCGGAACCCAGGAATCTCCGGCTCGATCTCTGCACGTGCCCCTTTCAATCTCGATGAGCATCGTACCAGCCTATGGTCTTGGAACTCTACTGTGTGATGCTTGTAAAATACAACAGGCTAAGTTTCACAGCGCACCGGCAAAATATTTTACCTACAGCGCTAACCACACCCCAATAAATGGGGAGCCCGACCTCACGGCTGTGGTGTAGTGCCTAATTTGCTTTTGGTTTGTTTTCTAAGCTCGTCTATCTAAAAAAAGGAAAGAGCATGTAGCTTTCGATGAGACAAATATTATCCGTAATTTTTATTTATTCAACATAGCCATATTTTTTTTTATTTCACAGATAAACACGACGTAAGATCGCGTGTAAGCCCAAATAATTTGAGAATACACGTTTTTTTTGTTTTGTTTGCTCGATGTGACGATGCTAAAATTTATATTAACTTATTTTGCTAATATTTCGTTTCCATTTCACAGCTCCGTGTCAAATCGCACAACCTGTTCTGAACCAGGGCCAACGCCATCATCAAGCTCATCAACCTCGAGTCTACTCAATCTGCCCAGCATCATCGGCAAAAATCAGAGCTATGGAAACTCCACCTGTATCTCAAATAATAAGCTACCATACACATTTTAGGTTTGCACTCTTCCACTCAAGTCGAAGGTAGAAGAATAGTTTCGGTTGGGCATTTCATTACCAAAATCCGTAAACTTGAACGCCATGATTGCCCGAAGGATGCGCGTGGCACATTTCGATTTGTACTTGAGCGAAGGCAGGCCTTATGCTCTTGGTTTACGTTCGTGTGCACGCACTGCAATGAAGAACGGGTCATTTCAACTAAGCACTCGAAGCAAAAAAAAACATCAACGAGGCAGCTACAATGGGCACGTTATGCACCGGAAATGGGTTCAGCTCAATACAAGAAATATTCTCTCTCCTGAACATTCCTTGCATGTGGCCGACAGCATTCAGCAAATATATCAAGAGAGCGTAAGGCTGAAGTGAGATGACATTTTGCTATCTAAAATGGTCACGGCTGGAGAAGAAGAACATAGAATGGTGTGCGAATCCGGATACTACAGTGAGGATGGATTGCCATTCACAACTGTCGTCGTCGATGCTGAATAGGCCCACCGCAGTTAGGGCCACCGATACACGTCAAGCTCAGGTGTTGCTGTCATCATTGGCTCACGAACAAATAAAATCCTATACTTTTGTTTGTAACAAGTGTTGTAGTACTTGCAATTTCTACATGAGCAAGAACGAGACTCCACGTAATCATGCCTGCTTCAAAAACTGGGACGGGCCTTCAACTGCAATGGAGTCTGATATCATCGCCGAAGGATTTCGGAAAAGCCGCGAGATGCATGGCCTAAATACAGAAGAGTTGTGGGGATGAAGATTCCAATGTCGAAAAGGCCCTCAAAACCAGTGCTGAATATGGAAGGATGATAACAAAGGTGGCTTGCATTAACCACGTGATTAAGAACTACACCAAGTCACACTATGGCATTAGGAGCCTAGGAGAAAGTCGCGCAAAGCATTTGACAAATGTTAAAATTGAAAGATTGACAGCCGCAGCAAAGGGAGCTATCTCTGCAACCCATGCGCTCAAGCAGACAACTCAAGAGCTCGCGAGCAATCTGCGAAATGAACCAAGACATGTATTTGGAACGCATGACAACTGCTCCTTACTACTGTCAACAGCATCAGCAGCAAGCATCAACCACATTTGAAGATTTACCGTACACGCTACAGAGATACCTGATGAGGACTGCAAATAATCTCGCCGACAAAGCTTCTTCGCTTACTGAGAACTCTACAAGTAATTTGGCGGAAAACTACATGTCTGTAGTCTCCAAATTTTCTGGCGGAAGAGTAGGTGCTGCGTTCTCGTAGTATCGACGTCAGGCGACACCCATGTAGAAGTTGTCCAGCGTGATGAGAAATTCTGGAATTAACACATGCTTCTACGCCCGTTGCGGACTCCCCTTCTAATCGAAAAGCTACCGATGCACTGCGGAACGTACGGGCGTTTGCGCCTGCCTCCACATGACGCAAAGAATACCTTTGTCAAGGACAAATTACGGGACACAACAATTGGCATATTTATTACCTGATATACTAATCAAACATTCAAACATTCAAGAAATTATTCCAAACTCTGGATCTAATCACAGGTATAACTATTTATTCAAAAAGTACCTTCTATTATGTGCAACGAAATACATATTTAAACATAAATGTGTAATAAATTAAACCACTTTTTTGTATGCCTGTTATCATTCTATTGTTTATAAATGCCTTCTATTTTCCATAATTTCAACTACCTCAAGGATGTTATAACTTCTGTATAAAAATTGTGTACTTTTTCTTTCCTATTCACTGTTTATTGTTGGTGATTTATGTTTTTTTTTTCGGGATGAGCTGAGCATTGTCAACCGGTAACGGGGCCACGTTAGGCAGAGCATATCTGCCTTTTGCCCGCTCTGTTGTCGGAGACTGTAAAGTCTGAATAAGCAAATAAACAAACAAACATGCAGCGTCATGCTTGTTAATCTGATATCGCTAGCCCGCGCGCCGCGCAAGCCTTCAGGCGTCTGACACCCAGACCTTGGGGGTTATTTTAGTCTTTCATGTAGCGCTCCAAACGGTGCACGTCGACAAACACGATTAAAAACCATTCATGATCAGCTGGCGCCATCTCTGTTTGTTATCACGAAAGTGTGGCTTGTCGTAACTGAATGGGAAAAGTTTGATGCCCTATAATGAAGTAAACGTGCAACCTATCGATATGTAATTTTCATCCAATCCAAGATCAGGAAACGCTTCGCACTTTAATGTCTCAAAGTTTGCTTTCGTTCACACACATACGTTTTTATAACGCAGAAAAGTAATGCTATTTTTAACTTTATTTTTTATTTTGAAACCTGAAGTGTTTATTTAGTTAAATATATAATATTTGTGATTGCAATGTTCCATAGGCTAGGCATATAACGTTTCGTATGAATTGGATAACTGTAGCTCGAGAAAATAAATGTTATATTTTGAAAGTGAGGTCCACTAAAATATAAATGGAAAAAAGGCTGCTAAAGTTAACCCTATTTTCTAGACATTGAATTGTTAATGGATGGCAGTTCTTCGATTTGGTATAAGGGATATAATTCTACATAGCCTACATAGAAAGTTTAAGGCTCTCAAAAATAAGCATATTGCCTTGATCGGTGGGGTTGCAATCCTCAAAAGCGCATCGTAACGGCGCGCATCCCTTTCGCGCGTTCGATATCGTTCACAGCTCACTAAACCTATCACGCGCCGTAAATGCGCTGCCTTCCTAAGCTATTTTTGTGCGAGTAAGTCGGTCGGCGATGGCAATCAACAAAGGCAACGAGCGTCGCGACGATGCACTTTTCGGCAAACCCTTGATTGCCTCCATCTGATCGTGGCACCGTCGGTTGCGATCGAACTCAAAGTGAAAAAGGAGTGTATAGTGCTTCCTTGGAATGAAGTCCGAAAAATGTAGCTCCAACCTAAACTCGAAAGAAAACCCGACGTCTCGAAACCAAATGTGTTCTTCTTCAAAGGTCACTGAAACCACGCGGAGCATGCAGCAGCTCCTTACCTTTCGTCTTCAATGAAGAAAATAAAATTGTTAACAACAAAATTAAGCATTAGTTATGAAGATGTTTTTTTTGTTTTTTTTAGCTTTCCGTCGGGTCACGGAGGCCATGTGCACATAAAGAGGGTAATGCGCCCAGGGATCTACCTGTTTAGGTTTCCTGGCGTAGGCTGGATTTGCCACGATTCCAAGAAAGTCTTCTTCGGATGTTGGCTCCGTGTCAAACATCTTGGAATCTTGGCAAATCCAACATACGTCAGGAAACCTAAACAGATGCCCGCATTACGATACCCTCTGTGTACAGACCATGAATTCCATAACCTTAAAAAAAGTATTATTTTTGAAGATGAAGAGGTTAGGAGTTGCTGTTTGCCCAGCGTGTTTTCAGTCACCTTGAAGAAGAAACACAGTTGGTTTCGAAACGCAGGATTTCCTCGAGTTTTTGGTTGGAGCTACATTTTTCGGACTTTAATTGTCACCCCAGGTAGAACTTGCCGAATATGTTTACTCAAACCATTTGGAATTATATCGAAGCTGATTTTACTCATTTGGGCAACACCAGACCAAAAATGAGTGCTGTGCGGCTACCTTACGTCGGTGGCGTATATTGGGGAGAGATCGAACGGTGGCGCTGGCCAGCGGCCGCGTCGGAACTATTCGCGGGAATAACAATCCCGCCGCTAGTATTCGTTCAGCCATGGAGGGCGAGGACTTGAGGCTCATGAAAGGTATGTGGACAGTATTTATCTGCTCGGCATCCGTGTAGGGGTAGCATAGTCCCTGCTTGTATCACCTTGCTTTGAAGTCGCGCATTCCCGTTGAAGCAAGAAACGAACCCACGTGTAAGCGCTCGCGATCGGGCGTCATCGTGCCGCGCCAGGTCGTGCGTGACTGACGCGGTGTGCCGATGATTTGTGCGTTCTACCTAGGTTGGAGAAGCCGTATTCACGAACACACGCATTGCTCGGTGTCCCTGTCCTTGCAGCGATCAGCCATCGCTAGAGCAAGAGGTGCCTCGTTGAAGGCGAGGACGTACTGAGAATCTGATCATGTAATCAAGCGCAGCGTCACTTTGAAGCATTTTCACCAAAACATCAACCAAAAATAGTCATTCACATTACGTTTTTCTTGAAATGCCAAATAAGCACACACTGGTGACAACAAGAGAATTGGCTAATGAGACTGCATATTTTCATTAGACGTTGCACGTTGTCTTTTCAGTTTAATTTATTGGGTTGTTCAAAGGTGCACGGTTCATGATGAGTATCAATCGTTTGCACGGCGAGGACTTAGTCTTACACATTTTGCATTGCTCAGCCGAAATTATAGGAATCGCAAAATGATTCACACAATTGCGTAAATATCGCAAATGGCTGATACTGCTACCTGATATGTTCCAGTGTAAAAGCTAGCTTGGAGATAAAATAGTGATCAAATGATAGCAGTACCACTCGGTGGCTTCCGAAGCCTCAAAACCGGTCTGTGATCCCTTCGGAGAGACTGCACGGAATGGCGATTACTATCGACCTCCTCTTGTACCGTTATGAACAGGAGGGGGGGAATATTTTGCCGGCAGCTGCACAACCACTTGAGGAAAAAGTAAGATTGCCGAAAGTTTCGGACGACAATGATTGTCTAAAAAGAATAAACATAAGTCACCAAATGCTTCAGAAAAAAAGAAAACAAAAACACGCCTACTGATTTGTACCCGGCACCCACGGCACCTGAAAGGGACACCTTTACTGAGCTCCCTCACACTACTAGAAATTCCCATTTTAACTATTCCTTTCACACAAAACCCAATAAGAACAACTACCGGCATTTTTTTTTCTTGCTCAGTTTGTTGTGCCGGTGCCGGCATAATATCTACCTTATAAAATACAATGTACAGTTTGAACTGATGATTCGTACCCCGTTTGGTTTGAACGGACGGCAAGCGTGATCTACGCGCATGCCTGGTCTATTGCATGCGGTCTGCTTGGAAGGCATCGCTTGAAAGGTGACAGCCGCACCGCCATGTCGTGCGTTAGCCGATAATACGCCTTCCCCTACTTCACGCATTACAGTTTGCGGATTCGTTTCTGTTACTGGCAGGAAAGGATGAAAACTGGAGTTGAGGTTCAAACGTGCGCTTAGCGACTGCGGTGCGCAACAAGAACGTACTATATATTCTAACATACCTGCAGAGAACGCGGCAACGGCATTTGAAAATCAACGGCGGCACACTGGAACGCCGGAGTTGTTTACCGCGCAGGCGGTATTTGTTTTGGTGAACGCAGCGCCCCCTAGAAGCCTGATTCCCTTGCTCATATGCCGGCATCAACGGTATGTAATGAAAAAAGTATACATTGACGTTGAAGTCCGGAATCGAGCTCAGTCAAGCAAACCCCGCGCCGGCTGCGAACAGGTGGCAGAGCATTCAACTTTAATTCCGGGACGGTTTTTATTTTATTTTTTTTCCTTAGCTTCATGGTCCCGTGGTGACAGTGTATCGTTTTCGAACTTTGTTTGTTCGTAGGCCGTCAATCAGCCACGCTGCGGCACTCAGACTGCCCCCAGGTGGTTCTATTAGACTGACGGAAGGAGCAATGGATGTTCCTCAAGGCTACGAGCCTTAGATGGACATTCCGGTCTTATTCACGACCTCTGGGTGGGATTGTTTTCTACGTCTAATGCTCTTTCCAACGGCTGGATTGAGGGGAGAATTCGGCTAGATGTACGCTCCGTGTCAAGGTAGAGATAGGTGATATGCGGTGTTAGTGATGTCAGAATTCCACCTGACGAAATAACGTAACATCGGTGCGCCGCCCACGTGCCTGGATCTGCAGCAGTTCACGGCCGAGCGCTCGGAATGCTCGAGTCAACGGCAGTAACAAGGCAGACGTAGAGTCTCATTAGGAGTTTTGGCAGACCGTTACCACAGCCTGCTAAGCACTCGCATAGCTCCGTAATCGCCACAAGACCTTGAACTATGCAGTATGCTAATGACGCGATGCGAACGAGGCTTTGCTGATACCGTAGCGGGAGAAAAACGATCTACCACAACTTCGTTTATAAAATGAAGGCCTACGTATAGGGATAAGAACTGAGGGCAGGATTAGATGAGAGGTGCGGTGACGCTCAGGGCCGAGCTATGACTAAAGGGTAGGCAGACGAAAGCCCGCCGCCTCTGTCTGTACCAGGGCACCGCACGAAAGACAGAATCGTTTGTTACCATTACGGTTAGGCGCTTCCTGTTGATATCGGTTTCGTTTCGGTCACCGGTTTCGCTACCAGTATATATTCCTAAAATCCGTTTTTTTTCTTGGTCTCTTCAATATTTTTGTTTTATTATAATGCTAAAAAGCGTTTGTTTCGTTTTTTTTTTTTGTTAGAGCCTGGCGAGTGCCACGTCACCCGTCCGGCCGGCGCCGCTGTCGACCTTGCCTTCGTGCCAGACCCGCCTGTGCCCTGCAACTCGCTGCTGTATTCCGCTCGCTCTGTATAAAAAAGTAAAATAATGTGCAGTGCTCTTATCGGACAGATGATCAGATGTCAGAGTCCCTCAAGCGCGCTACAATCTGCGCACGCTTTACAGCGAGGCTATCTACTGCACAACAGGATTGACGGTCTCCAACTGCAACATCACAAGCTCCTCTGTTCTACAGTGACCTCCCTAAACGTTTCATCGCGTTTTGTTCCAGAGATTAGGAGTTAGCGAGACAAATGATACGCAACGAGTCACATGCCGAATACCCTGAGACTTGACATCGACGCGTAAATTGCTCCAGGGATTGGCTCCACCTATGACAACTCTCTCCGAAAGCGATTTAAAAGTATGGAATGTGTTGCTTACGAATGCTTTCTGATTTAGTAAAAACAGTTAAAAATCACTGTCAGACAACTTCGACGAATGTTCAAAAAGGTTAAAAGTAATTTAGTTCAGCGTTAATGAATTGTCACCGCATGGGACCGCAGAACTAAAATCATCTGAAGAAAATAATGTGGGATCATCAGGGGGTAAACGATAGCAAACTAGCTAGGGATACTGCTAAATGTTCTCGACGACGATGGGTGCACGGGACATACAGAATAGCTCTCTTGATCGCAGCAACATAGACAACGTATCCAGTGTGAACTAACCTGCGACGAAGATCGCTCCTCTCGACGAACCTTTTCGCCCGACCACTGGCCAGTACGATGATTTCACGTCCCCGGATCTGATAATGGCACAACTCGGCTTCAGTACTTTATTAAATGTCACTAAAGAGCAGCTCCTTGCCTTCGACGTTGTCGGCTGGAATCCCGGTCCCAACAGAGATAAGCATCTAGACCTATATCCAGGCTTCAAAAGGACACGGTGTCGCTTATGGAAACCAGCAACCTCATCACCATAACCTCCGCTTTCCAAACGCTAGCGCATATCAAATCAGGCAACAGAAAATATTGGCAACGAAACCAGAGACAGGGGTGCCATGGACACCAAAATTTCGGGTGACTTACAGGGAAGGTTAGATAACTGAAGCATCCAAATTCTACCACCGTCGAACAACGATCCAACTATAGTCAGCATGCCAGTTTCTACACGAGCGACTCAGCTGCCAGAGAGACAAGGTGAAATCACCGACAACACTTTGAGAGGGCTAATCCGTTGCTACGCGGTACTCCTGGCGGAGGCTTCTATATGTTACTAAAATAGCGTCAATGAAGAGGAATCCCGGCCTCTATTATATCGAACTCAGGAACGCCACCGCGCTAATTTCCTAGTTTCGTTGATAACTCGTCATTAGACACACCATGCCTATCTTCCTGTCGTAAATATTCGTGACCTAGACTCACCTTCTTCAGAAAATCGCACTAATCAAAACAGAAGGACGCTGTTTCTAGTGACGATAGATGCACTGCTCTGTACCCACCATTCCAATCGCGGAAGAGGCATAGAGGCGCTTGTGAGGGCATATGAAGCTCCGCACGGAGGATTGTGTCTTCCCGGAGAGCCATCGGTCTGGCTTCTCGCTTGGTGAGCACTGGTCCCTTCGGCTAGAGTGCAATGAATTCGACGCTCACCGGTTTACTGCAGACCGGCCAATAACCTGCAATGGGAATTAACGCAAATGACCCCAGGCTTCGGAAGATACACACGGTGAAACAAGGAGACGGCAGGCTCTTTAGCGTCGACACGGAGTACGCGGTTGTCTTAACCTATCGCGCTACGACTTTCGGTGCAGCGTTGCCCACAGATGGTGCATTTTTTTCGTGAAATTTGCAAAGAACGAACTTACTCCGAGGAAAAAGTAAGAAAGAAAAGGCTTAGCTCCTGCTGGAAACGCAGCGACGCCACCGGTCTGTCAAACAACACGGCGCTGTTTCGCACGGGAGACAAGAGATAGGCGCAACGAACGCCGCCAACGAACGAGCATGACGGCGCCGAGAGCCGGCACTTTAGCAGACGATCGCGAACTCAAAAGCGCCTCGCGTTACCGCAGGCGGCGATAGTCACAGAAACAACGCCAGGCTGCGGTAACGACAAGGAGCTGCAGTTCATTCGTCTGCTAAACACGATGGCTCTCGGCGTCGTCTGCTCGTTCGTTGGCGGCAGTTGGCGTGCGACTGCTTGCGCCATCTCTTGTCTCCCGTGCGAAACGGCGCCGTGTTGTTTGCAGACTGGTAGCGTCACTGCAGTTCTCATAGGAGCTAAGCCTTTCTTTTCTTTACTTTTCTCAGCGCTGAGTTCCCGTTCTTGCAAATGTTTACAAAAAAAATGCGCATCTGTAAATCGCTGCACAGTCAAGACGCGATAGGTTACGAAACCGAATTCACGGTCGAATCAAAGACCTGCGCTTCCTTGTTTCACCCTGTATTTATAGGTGATCAGGAAATAAATTTTCTCGGATCCTGCCCCTCTAACCGATGTGCTTCAAAAGGTATGTTGATGACGTATTTTTTATCCGTCATCACGCAGAAAATGAGCTTCTGCGCTATCGTCAGGTTTTACTCCGCCTACCTTCTATTCGCTTACGTTCATTGCTACGCGAAAATCGCATAAATTATTTGAGCTGCCAGAGTAATAAGTAGGGACACAACTTTGGTCACTCAACCTTATCGAAGCCCACGGACAGCCAGAAATATTTGCACTTCGACAGTTGTCACCCTCGTCCTTGTAGAACCAGGATCGTCAGCTGGCCTCTTAGATCTGCGTTTAATAAGGATGATTTTGACTCCAACACTAATCAGTTGCGCGAGTTTCGAAAGAATAAAAGTACACAGAAAACAAATCATAAATTAAGCAACAGGATAAGGCGCGCGCCCTTGATCAGCGACCTCTTCTTAGGCGACAGCGGTCACTGCATGGAAACAAGCAGACAGGCCAAGCTCGTGCTGACCTTCGGAAATAAGTCCCCCAATGTGTCCGCCATATTAAGAAAATATATTAATGTTTTACAACAGAGCAACGCCTCGCAAAGGTTATTACTACCGTCCCCATGTGATACAAACGCTCGCGCAAGATTAAGCATGCCATAGTTAGGCCTAAGACAACTGTTGGCATGAGAGCGCTGGAGTCGGCCATGTGCGAAAGGCAAGATATGGGTCTACCAACACGCAAAGCCGAGAAACTCCATCAAAGTACAACCCAACTTCACGATATAAAATTTATGGTAACTTAATTGCGACACCGGTGCGATACATTTGAAATGCTGAACCTGTGGTGTGCATACGTAAGTGACAGGACGCCTTTCCGCTTGCAGTTTAATAATCACAGAGCGCAGTAAATAATCCCCCAACCGCCTTTAAAAACACGTTTAGTCCGCAGGACATTCATTCGATAAGTTTGAAGTTAACATTTTACGATCTGGTTTCGAAAAGTAACCGAGGCTGCGAACAAAAAAACCGTACCGTCCACAAGTTCAACACTATCAAAGCCGGTATCAATAAACGTCCCGGCATACGCCCATTCGCGCGGTGAACATACCCGACCCGCTGTATTTGCGTGAGCGTGCATAATCATCGCTATAGCCTATGCTCATCCACACTTTACTGGCGTAGAGGTCGCTCTACTCTTTTAAATTAAGAAGGTAGTCAGTGGCGTGTTTTCTCAAATGTAGTAACATAGTCATTTTGTGCGGCTTGCGTTTATTGACGCTGACTTAGCCGAGCTCTGCGCCTGCTGTTTCCGTTGCTGACTCTCCGTTCCGTTCAGACAGATTTTCTAGTGTTGGACGTGTCGTTCTCTCTTTCCAAGGCATAGCTGGGGCTTATCCGCTTGTTAGGAACCAAATGATCGGGCTTTTGTGGCGATGACTGTGTCGAGTTCATCGGGGATCTTGAAGGACCCCAGGTGTTCGGAATAGCGTCTATCTCTGATGTCATGAGGCCACGTGATGCAGCCAATGTGTGTCAATATTTCGTCTCATGTAAACAGTCTGAAGAGTCTGTCTCAGGCTAGCCAGCGACTGTCTTTAGAATAATGTTATAAACTCTGCCAACCGGTCTGTTTTTCTGCCTTTTCGGCATCCCTGTTAGCTATATCTCTCTCTCCTTCTATTCTTATATAGATGCAAATATATATGTATAGAGAGAGAAAAGACTGTTGCGTAGGATGACGAAAAGTGTATAATGAGAGTAAACGTACTTCGAAGTTTTGGTAGGGATTTTATCATATATAATCGACGTTTCCGACCTGTTTTAGAAGCCGACTCGGGTCAAACCTTGACCGATATATGATAAACTCCTCTGAAACTCGCCCGGCGGCGTAATTCGCCTTGCGCGTGGCGGCAACCGGTCTTCTGACAACACGCGCAGAGCGAACGCCGCGGGAACGAAGAAAAGTACGTCTGCTTATTTCGCGCCGTAGGTTCGGCCTTTGATCACCGCAACCTGACACGCGTTTCGCCGCCGTCGCACTTTGCCAACACCCACCAGAAGTGTAAGCGAAGTAAAAAGCGCTGCCCTTCGCTAGGCGCTCAATCTCTTTAGTTGAATGTCAGCAAACGACTGTGTTTGTCGAACTAATGTTTGAGCACGCACGCAGTCGGCGCCGGTGCTTAGCGAAGTGCCCAGTTGGGACCTAGTGATTATTTTGTTTTGTGTGCGTGTCTTACAAGCAGCGCTGTCTGTGTCGAGAGGTGCTTAGTGGTTCCCGAACGCTGATAAGCGGCAAAATGAGGAAACCTTTAGGACGTTCACTCAGTTAACTGCAAATATTTTGTTTGCGTATCAAACGAAGGAACTTAAATCTCACCAACAAATCGTAAACAAACAACGTTCTGGGGATCTCTGAAAGGATTACATATAATAATTTAGGGTAAGTCTCCGAGGTAAGAGTTTATATGCGTAATAATAAATTGAGTTTCACCTGAAAGAGAGCGCGACACTCTCGTTTGCATGACCTGAAATTACATTACAAGGATTTATATTGAGTATAAAAACGAGACCAATGGTAAATCACAACGTATGGACAAAAATTACTTGTCTATCGCTTAAATATTTGCTTAATCGGTGAAGTGATTGAAAGTCATGTGATTGATTCGGCGACTGACGATTTTGCTGCGTTCTGCGTCTCCAAGACACAAGCCGAACTCTGTTTTTCGAAGAAGCAGAAGAATCATTTCGACACCATAATCAGATGTCTACATGAACTAATATAAATGCCGCCAAACATAGCCTAGGCAGTTCCTGTTCTAAACCTCCCTAGGCTAGGCGGTACTGAATCCTGCCCCCGCGGTTTTCATTTTCCTATCTTTTTTGAGCTTTTGCCTTAGCTAGTACGTTACTAAAAATAGTCAAGCTCTACGTAAAGCAAGTTGAAAACACTGAACCTATGTGATTTATGCTCACCGAAATTATCCACCAACACAAACTGCTCGAAAACAGTCAGTCAATATTTTAATATGTTGGTTGGCCTAGGACATATGAATACGCAATAAAACTCCATATCAGTGGTATCTGCCAATACCTATGAGTGCTTTGATTTATAGGCCAAACACTTTAGGATAGTGAAATGGATAATCGTGATGTCATACATTTCTTTTAAACTCCTAACGAACAGGTTACGGAAATACAATGCCAAAAACAACAAAGTGAGGCTGGCAGCAGCCAACGTTAATTCATCACTCGTTACACAAGGTGCATAGAACACAGAGCAAAAACACGCTGAGAAGGTTAACTCGCGCGCTGAAACTGACAAGATGTTTCAAAACACTCCGAAAGTCTAAAAATGCATCTCTATATATTCTCGAAAATACAGAAAATAATGTAGTAGCTTTAGCGCCGCCGATTCTTGCCGTACACATTGTAAAAAGGACATTGGACGGATACAGAAGAAAAACAGAGCCGCGAAGTCGCTCGACTCACCTTCGGAGAGCCCATAACTTGAACGTTTTCTTCCGGGAGTACTGCACAAATTCATTAGTCACGACGTTGTCCGTCCGTTTGGGAAGAATAAAATGTCGACCTTTGCTTCTCCTGCATAATCTACCCATCATACCGGCACGCAGCGCTCGTAATGCATGGGACCCCACCGTTCCCGCACTAAAAACGCGCTGCCGCGACTCTTGCTGCAACGGACGAAGTGTGACAACGTTAAGGCTCCCGTCACGTCTACGCGGTCCCAACGGTCTTCCTGTGTCACAAACCCAGAAACCCACTGTCTGATCTTTCGTTGCTTGCAAGCCATCCGGCACCCGATAAAGTTGGCTTGTCACGTCGCGCAATCTTCTTTATCGTCTTTTGTTTTATATCCATACTTTGTTCATTCTCAAGTCAGAGCGTAGCCGATACTATACGAGCCGCCGGGGTTAATCAAAGGGCGCCAAAAATGCAAACGTCATGGTACTTGTCATATTCTTGCGCATTTTTTGTAATCGACTAAACTGATCATGCACCCGGGACCTTGCGCATTTATCACGCGTGTCCGTGTTCAGTACATCCCTAGCCTATAGTCTTAAGGTGAAACAGAGCGTGGCCTTTAAAACCAATAACCCACTTCTACACATTCGCCAGTTAGAACGAACACAGCGGGAATGGTGAGGCATAAGGAAAGTAAAAACAAGAATCATGGCGGGCCCGGGCATTTGGGGAGTATTGGTGTCCGCACTTCGTCACGCAAGTTTTCTGCGGCGAAGGCTCTGTCCCAGTTGTCCACGCGGCCCAGGTTGAAGTGATGCACATTGTCCGCGTTGTTAGGTGAACGGCGAATCCAAGGAACGGTGTTTTTTAGAGCGTGTTTCTTTGTGGAACAGAGCGGAACGTCGCCGTTCAATCTCGGCCTCGGTGGAACCTGTAACAGGATCTCGTTACCCTTCTCGAGGCAACGGTGCAGGAGAAATCTCGTGCTCCTATTTTTATTGTTTATTTATCTCGTATTTTTACGCACTCGGGAGGTATCTTCATTCTCCGTATCAACGGGGAAGCGCCTCGATGTGAGCGCCGAAAGGTACACTGGCACAAGTGGACAAAGCGCTGAACACGACTCACTTGGTGTCCCCCCAAAAATATTTTACGATCTGACCTTTATTATTGCAAAAACAATTTAGGGCATTGCCGAACGCCTCATTCTCCTGCCCAAAGATAGCGGCTAGAGGTTCAAAACCGATGCCGGGGTTATCAGCACGAACCGATATTATCTTCAAAAGCGGTGGCGATTACAAATATCATCAATGGGGCGGAGGTGACCAACGCAGGCTCTCAGCACATGGAGCTCTATTGGGCAGGAGATCGAACCATAGAAGGCGCGCTGACCCGAATTGCCATTTCCACTTCATGCATACGGGAATACGGCTTCTGCACATGCGCAACAGGGCTTGTGGTCGCGTCCACATCATCTTCTTCAATAGAGCGCAGGGTACAGTGTGCAATAAAAACACCACACAACGTTCATGGCTGCGCGCGACCTCTTCCAGCCAGCAGCCACCAGGAGAATCCAGCCGGACCTACCGCTTTTCAGGCTGAGTTGGGCACCCGCATGCTGCATTGTCGGTGCAGGCGCTGGAGTGGTAACAAAGTAGCCCCTCCCCCTTCACCGAAGAACACGAACTCCAGCCGAACGCCGACGCCAGTGTCGGTGTAAGTCAGCCGAGCGCTGAATCATTGCGGTATTTCTTGTCGCCATCCGTAGCTTTTAAGGCGCCAACCGCCGGGGGCGCCATGGTCCGACATCTCCTCCCACAGCACCAAAAACCGAAAAACGGCAGAAATGTCATCCTCTATTGTTCAGCCTGCACCGCGCAGAGAATCAATAAGAACTGTTTGAATAAAGTTATCGGTCATCATGCTGAAACCAGTTGCATCTGGTTGGGACTCTTGCGTCTCTTTTCAAGTGTAGAATGAATCGCCCAGAGACGCATAGTTTAACTTTGTGCAATGAAAAAATACCATAATGTCTCTTCTTTGGGGTACATCTTCTTAGCAGTTTTATGTGGATATTTTCACCTGCTCGATTTACTTCCATCTGCGCAATATCTGATCGCAATATCTTCATTAAACACGCTAATCGTAACGTTAACGTGAACGATATATCCCCGGATCTTTAAAAAAATGTACGGGCAAGTCATTTCTTTCGGACCCACAAATACTTCGCAGCGGGAACTTCGTTCCAATACCGCGTACACAGGAACGAGCTTATGAATTGTTTCTTGTCTTTGTCCGAGGAACGTGTGCATACAACACTGATCTCACGTCCCATCACAAAGCGCGAGGGTCTCCAGCAAGGCCTTTGGCGACTGGAGTTTTCCTCCACCATATCCTTGCTGGTTATGCGGGAGAGCAAGTCACCTGCTGTTCATGCAGGACGTGCGACATGATGCCAGAACGGCTAAGCCCCATATGCTGGACTGGAAAAAGAAATCATGGGCAGAACTTCTGCGTAATCCTGAGCATTTAGGTTCACCCACCATCCTTTCAACCGCTAGCCAATCAGTAGCTCGACGTCGTGGGGACGTCACCGCCACTCCTGCGGCGCGAGGAAGACAACCTGCTCAGCGCACTGCGGGGGCAGCACAACACGAATGGTTTCGCCTGGCGTTCCGCCTTTAACTGCGCTTCGATCGAGATTCTGTTCGACACTTTTGGCTGACCGAGGCGACCGAGAGAGTCGACAGCCGGTTTTAGCTTCTGCGACCTTTGCGTCCGAGCCCGCCACGGCGCATCCGGTCCAGGTGAAGTCGCAAGGTGATTGCGGCTGACCGGCCTCAACTGGTCGTCGTTCCCGGCCGCAAGAGGTGGACCGGGTTGTCAGCTGGAACAAAGAGTTCCGGCAACCCAACGCGGCATTATCTCTGTCTCTTGAAAAGCGTCCGGCGCTGTGGTCTCCGGTCGGTGCACCTTGAAGATTCAACAGTATGTACCTTGCCTCACTGGAGTCCATCCGCAGCCGACGCTACGGTCCTCAGGTGCCAAATCCAGTGGCGTCAGTGCGCATTGCCACTGCCACCAAAATAACGTGTCGTCCATTGTGCGCTGGTCAGGCAGAGCGCAAGCTTGCCTGATTCGTGGACAGGGTTGTGACGATGTCAGAACGCCAAGTCTCCTATTGGCTGATTCAAAAATATATATGAATAGGCTGATCCCAAGGCATCGTGAAAGTATTCAGGTCTACCCACCATATGTTGTGGACCGGACACCCCGCATTCCATTCCCAATTCCATTATGGGGAATTAGAGCTTCTCCGACAATTCCGTTCCTTTCAACCTCACACGGAATGGAGAATAAACAACGGGCCAAAGGCCCACCTTTGAATGGCTAAACTCAAATCCATTTTTATTCTCTAATTTCTAAACGGGGAAAATTGTCACCAACAGCCACGGCTGGTGTTACTGGAAAAAAAGCCGCCAAGAGCTGCTGACGATGCTATCAAACACAGAGACGATTGCAAATATACGCAAAAAGCTTCTCAATGTAATCATCACCAAGCTGGCGGTACGCTTAAAGCGTCGTACTGAAGGTGAATATGACCGCGAGAAGCTGGCTAAGGCGTAGCATAAACATTGGGGATGCGAGAGCGTGAGAGAGATTCAGAATTTATTAGAGAAGAACGGAGAATGCAACCATAAGCCAATCGTTGGCGTGACCAGACGTCAGAGGCCTGACCAACAACCCCAGCCACGCAGTCCGGCGCCAACCTTCCGAGGCATGTCACCGCAGCGCAGCGCGACTGCCCACCGTTGCTCGGTCATAGCCCCACTGGCTTGATCGCCTTTGCATTAAACGCTGAATCATTTCGCCCCATGCCCCAGCCCAGTTCTGGTGACACCTTGGTCATCATAGCCACCACTGGGCCCGATTCGCCGTTTACCAACGGCTTCATCATCTTCGTCGCCACATCCCCGAGGAACTTTGTGGACGATCGGCCTGAAAGCGGCACCGACGTACGGGGGCCTGATCGCGCCTGAACGATGATCAATCGCCTCGTCACCACGTCCCTGGCCATGACTGTAGACCCTGATCATCGGCTGCCATGCTACGCGCCGCAGAATTGCAGTCGCCGTGGCAATTTTTTTTTGTACGCATAAACCTTTAACCTTGCTTAGCGGCAAATAGTTCTGCAAATATTCTTTCCACTTTAGAGCATCCGGAATTGATTCCGGCATTGCATCCTCGTGGTCTTTTCTGCCGCTTTCCATATCGCGAACCCACATATTCAGCGTCCACACAGGATCAATAATACTCTTGAATACCGGGAGAACGATTGCACGATGGACCAGGCAGACATAGCAGGACAGGTCGTTAGCTCATGGCGTTGAATTGAGAGTAAGGGAAGAGAAAGCATCGCACGGTATGAGCAAAGGCGTGAGAGATAGGAGAGAGCCGTTGACAGAGACCAGTGCGAGAAAGTCAAATAGAGAGCGGGCACTGCAGCGCGACAGCCAGTTGAAAGCGGATACAAACAAATGTTGAGACAACGCCTGAGAAGGGAACAATGGGGAGGACGAACCTGTCCACGAACTCCCGTAACCATCCCGCCATCGGGATTTTGAGAAGTGAGATGACCCGGTAACGGCTTTATCGAAACGTTTTGAACAACGCCAGGCAGAGAACAAGAAGAATCAGTTGCACGGTGCCGAGCAACAATGGCAGGCTTTAAAGGTGTACGCTGGTGGCTATCGCCGAGACCTACGAAAGTTAAGCCACCATATATTCTCTCAAGATCTGATTCGCGCGACAGAGGGATATCGATAAAAAGTTCAAAATCAACCGAGAAGAAGAGAGAAGGAATAATACGGCTGCCCGGCTAGAAAGTTATTTTGATAGGTGGCTGTTAGATAGATGGCCATAGATGACGTTGCGAGATAAAACTGGCGGACAAATTTCTGTCCGGTGCCACGGATAGTATCACACTTTTCTGAGAAAGAGATCACGTGCGATACTTTCATTAACAATATAGACGTATTGACTGATTCTCGAAGGCTATAAGAACAAAAGTCTTTCTTCACTTTTGGGAGAGGAGACAAACGCCTGACTTATGGTAATTCGATGCGCCTGAACTTTTCTAAACCAAACGGCTTTATGTGGCAGGTTAGGACACAAGGCACCCAGCGAAATAGATATAAGCAAAGATTCCAACGTGCTCTTTCTGCCGAAGGAAGGCATGACGAAAGAGACTGTCCCAGGGAAACGCGAAGAGAGACCCCATGCGATGTGTTTTGTTGAGCTCTGGGCCACACTTAGGTGTGAGGTAGAACCACACCGGGAAAGCTACTGACAGTTAGGGTGTTCTCGCCTCGACGATGCGA
>JAZHYW010028897.1:0-12484 GCA_037355805.1 Ixodes ricinus | reverse complement strand
CCCCCCCCAGGCACCAGCGTCGGTGGTTCCGAAGCTGTGCTGACGAGAACCTTAGGCTGCAGCGCTTGCTGACTTATTCCCTCGACAATCTTGGCGATTGAGGGCGAAGCTGGGCTTGCGGCGGCAGGTAGAGGCCGGATCTTCCTGGACGACGTCCCCGCACTATTTCGGTGGATGTCCGCAGGCCGCAGCCGGAAGACGAAAAGGCAGCGACGCTGGGAACTCGGTGATAGGCGGCTCGAGCTTGAAGAGCCTGTTCGATGTTGGTGGCCTGCGTCAGCGAAGCCTGCGACGGTGGTAGGCTCAGCACAAGACCACCGAAAATGTTTCCTTCACGCCGCGCATCAAGACTCTCAGCTTCTTTGTTTCGGATGCTTGAAAATCGGCCCGGTTGCTGAGTCGCAGGATACCTTTCCACGGTTAACGACGCCACGCTGTTTCGATCTCGCCGGGGCAGTTTTTCTCCTTTTCTGCGCTTTCCTCTTCGTTGGGCTGTTGGTTCGTGAATTTCTTCGCAACTCAGACTTGAGCTGTTCCCGGAGGATCGATGCTTCGTGGTTCTCGAACCAGTTCCGGGCGGTTGCTTCCAAGGCGAAGTAAGCATTCTGTAGACACTGTTCCGGTGTCCTAGGAGCGACGGGTAGGTAGACGACGGCAGGAGCGGCCGGGGTCTGCGACTGGTTCGCCATCGTCGTCTTCTTCGGCTTGGGCTTGTCCAACAGCAAACCAAATTCAGGAGACTGACCTCCGACACACGGCTTGGCTCCGGTGTCTTCGGTGAAGGGTAGCCTTCCGGGGCTGAGCACGTCGCTTGCCGGGATGTTTTTGAGGGTATGCCACCACGGGCATAGAATGCGGTACCCGCACCTGCACCAAGATGTCACGAATGATGTATGATGAGGCGGGAATAACTGAGCAAACTAAACGTTTAATCGGGCCAACTTGTGCCCAAAAATAAAGAAGGCGAAATAAAGATAACAGAGCGTCGCGGGCGTCGAAGTTGGCGGAAGATCAAGTCGAACCCTGGGGCGAAACTGACCGTACTCCTCACCACGCGGAGCCCCTTTTGTACACCACGGGCTTCTCGAACAATCGGTAGAAGGTTCGCGCATAGAACATTCTAACTCGAACATGCAATAGAATTCTTCGAATTTACTACCACATTGCTACTTAGGATGTCACCAGGTATGTCCCGCCAGAAATCGAACTCGGCTTTTCGCGCGGGAGGCAGGCGCTTTACCAAAGAACCACTGCGCGCGCTGCCCACGGCAAGCTGCGCGCGGCAATATCGTGTAATATTTTATAAAACTTCTCATATGTAGATTTGAAAGTGTTCTTAGCATCCGAGCAATACAGATCTTTAACTGCTTTTTGGCATGCCAAACTTTTACTTTATAGTGTTGTTTATTTGTGCCCTACACACTAACCCGGAGCCAGATCACTGGTGACATGAAGGCCGTGAAGAACGCCATTAGTGACCGCTTGTCTGGAGCACCAGACCGGCAGGGAGGCAGTAACAAAGGATGGCGGAGAGGCTGAGGAGCAGAGGCCACCTCAGCAGCCTGAAGCCCCCACTCAGCTCACAGCCAAACAGAAGATTGAAGATGATCGATGAGCAGTGATGTCATAATCTGAATAAAATCCGCCCTGGTTGGAACTTTTATTCATAGGCATTCCATCTAATGGTTCTTCAATACAATTAGAACCGCACATACTCAACTGCATTATTCTGGTAGTATACCAGCCTGTGCTTAGTTCAAAAGCAAAACCGGGTATTTGTGCCAGTCATACTTACTGTGAAGATAACACATGGGATGAAAGGAAAAGGGCGCAAAATGAAAGCATGAAGGGGTTTAGCCATGTGTAGCCTTTTGCCCAGCTTGACGGTAAAAATGAAGAGCAAATCTGGCCCTGGCGGCATTTAGATTGAACCAGTGTACCACCGGCCTGGCCTGGCGGCATTTACATTGAACCACCCTGCCCAGCGTGGGCATGCAGACTTTTGCCTTGCTAGTATACCACTAAAACGCCACCCTGCCCACTCTGGGTTTACTCCCAATCAAAAATGGCTCTGACCAACCATGGCGGCCAGGCATAAAGGCTGGCTCCAGCTGAGCCACGGTGTAAAGTGGAGCTAGGCCCATGGAATTTTTTCCCCGGGAATCCAGTTTGGCTCTAGCTAAAGTCAGGCAATTATGTTCCTTGGGGTTCTGAAATGCGACATTCCCACATCCTAGTAAACATACAACGTTGGCGGTCGAACAGTCGAGATTACACGAATTTTAAAGGCCCAGTTTGATCCCGTAGACCAGGCTTCTGTAGTGATGCGTTTGGGAATAAATTTCACTTTGTCTCATGCTCTGCCGCCAATGTTCTCCACCAGCGTGGTCCTCGCCCTCACCATCATAATATTCAGCTTTCTAGGGCGCCTGAATGTAAAGCACGGTTGTGAAGGAATTATATTTTTAGTATTTTTGTGGTGGGTAAAAATAACATGTTTTAGTTCGTTGTTGATATTAGGCGTGTCGTTTGAATACCGATTCTTTCTTCGATCCTGCTAAAGCCCTGTTAGCAGTTTGCCAGGCTCAGAGGCCTGCCTTTTCGATTCTGCTGTCGACGATAGGTTTTCGATAATGTTGCTCGATGAGGGCGCCCTAAAGGCGGGGCCGCATTGGGGTTGAAGTCACTGTCCGGGCCTATTCATCGGAATCTGGTAGCCTGACTGTAAGGAATATTAGTTTACATTGGCGGGTGGAAGCTGTTATAATGTAAATATTTGAGCTATGTGTAGACTTGCTTTAGAGTTTTGTTTTCACCCTCTCCCAATACCAATAACCAGACGTGAAGAAAGTCTGGCTCTCGAACCATGAGCACGCAGAGCGAATCGCCACTTGAGAAGGTATACGGATACCCCTGATAACGCCAGAAACTCGTCCTCTGTGTTGCCATTGTATAACAAATATCATCACGTACCGTCAGTGAGAAGAGGGTCGCAGAGGTCTGTCCAAAAGAAACTGTTTCAGAGCGCAGTTCTTAGGCGCCTGCTTTCCGGCTTGAGCGGCGTCGCTGTCGGCGTCGGCGGAAATTGCGCGGTGCATTATGGGAGACATCCCATAATGCAACACGCGCCCCTCCTCCTTCCTCCTCTTCCTCTTATCCTCCTCCCCGCGCATCCTTCTCTTCTCCCTCCTTTCCTCATCTTCCTGCCCCCCCCTCCGCCCTCCCCTCATCCTCTCCTCCTCCTCTGTACTCTCCTCCATACACTACCCCTCCCTCCTCCTCAAGGGTTGCGCTGTAATTCCGGCATTACAGGGAGTTGTAAATGTCGCAAATTTTAGAGCGAAGCTCTTAGGCGCCCGTTTTCGGGCTTCAGCGGCGTCGGCGTCGCCATCGCCGTCGGCGTAACCGCCCGAGGTCACGTGACCCCCAGGTCATGTGACCCCCAAGGTCACATGACCCCCCAGGTCATGTGACCTCCCCCGAGGTCATGTGACCCCCCAGGTCACGTGGCCCCCAGGTCTCGTGGTCCCCCGGGTCACGTGGTCCCCCAAGTCACGTGGTCCCCCAGGTCATGTGGTCCCCCAGGTCACGTGGTCCCCCAGGTAACGTGACATCTCTGGTCACGTGACCTCCTGAGGTCACATGATGATCGATGACGGTGACGTCATCAGTGAGATCACTGATGACATCTTCGGCATCGGCATCGTCATCGGCCTCATCATTGATGACGTCATCAGTGATGTCAAGTGAGCCCCCCTGAGGCCATGTGACCCCCTTCGAGGTCATTCCCCCCCGTACCCTCCCTCCTCCTCCTCAAGAGCTGCGCTCTAATTCGGCGTTACAGGGAGTTGTAAACGGCTTTCACTTTTTTTATATCTAGCCTACTCATAAAGATGTTTGTGTAGTTGGGAGACATCCTAGTTTCCATTGCAGTACCACTGACATGCGAAAAGTAAAGCCTTCGCTGAATTCAAAGCTGCTCAGTTCCAACACCCGACGGGCAAGTATTGCCAGAGTACTGCAGCCATAGCAGAACTGTTGCACCTTACGCTCTCCGTACGCGTCAATCAACGAGGTAATTCCGTCCTCGGGGGAGATATTTGTGCAGAGGGGAGAGATGTCTAATATAACCATAAAATAGCAAACTGGAACTACGGCCGTTGAAATTTGTGAGAGAAAGTAGTTTGAATCTTTCTCGGAAATAATCAAAAAATGTCGGTGCGGAATTCTGATTGTAAGGTGGTCTATGAAATTTGAGTAACAGCTTCAGTTAGTGTTAGCGTCACTGGAAATAATAGGAGGACGATATGAGTTCCTCCCCTTTATATATTTTTGGAAGCATATAAAGCACATCACCTAGAATATTTTGGGTTGAGAGGATGAAGAACTTCGTTGACATTTTGTTCTCTCCTTCAGTTTAGTGAGTGTCTTCAGAACAATAGTAGGAATGTTCTTTTCGTAGAATCATGTTCGAGCTGCCTGATACAATGACGAGTTTTGAAATTCACAAAGGCCATTATCTAAGTAATTGTCGATGTCCATTATTGCATCCTATTATTACCATTATGTCGCATGTCGGCTGCCACAATAATTAGCGACAACGTCTACTGCTCAAGGATATGAGGAAACTCTGCTCAGAAGACCTGGAATATAGAGGTTTGCGGTCTACATTGTCTGTATTTCGCCATCACGTCTTAGTGGGCTACTTTTTAGTGTAAAAACCCAAATGATTTTATCGTGATTAGCGTTAAAGTCCAGCTTTTGTATGTTTTTTTCTAAAACAAACAAAAGAAACAGGCATGACAGGCATGGTAGACTGTCGCGGTGTTTTGTGAAGATATTTCCGTAGCCGATTGTTGTGTGAAAAGTTGTCCGATCTTTTAGAATAGAGAACTTTCTAAACTAACCGGCGGTGGGACAGAATTGTAGCCCCCTCGAAAGTAGCGTATTCTCCTCTGGTGTAAGCGCAATGCCCAACAAATGGCACCACATTCTTCAAAGAGGTGGCCACCGGAGTCCTACGCTCCCCATACTTGCCCGTCGCTCTCGCAGCACTTAGTGTGTCGGTGGCATCCAAGTGGAAATTGATCGGCCCGGAGTTCCATATTCCGGTCAGATGATTCCGAGAGACAAGGCGGTAAGTCATCCTCTTGATCAATTATAAGCTTCGCTCCCCCAAATTCGTCGTATTTTTCAGCTCTAAATTACATCTGGCTGACGTTTTCTCTTTGGACTAGTGGTAGGTCAGATAAGTTAAAATTAAATTTCGTGAAAAAAATTAAGGTTGCGGCTGGATTTTTTGAAGTGGCCAACGATAATTTTTTTTTTTTTAATTCCAATCAAGCGTTTTTTTAATAGCATTTTTAATCATGAATGTAGGTGTGACATAGCCCATGGATTGATGGGCGGAAAATAAACAGATGAGCCTTTAGGTTGTACACACGCATCTCGGTTAAGTTTTTCAGTTTATTGGGCTAAAATGTTAAGGCGGGATAGCCGTGATCCAACACACTGACATTATAATGCACAAAGGGACAGACACCAACATGAAATAAACAGGAGAGCGCTACACACAAAAATTGGGATTTAACAGAAAACTAAGGGAGAAAAGGAGAAAGTGATAGAAGCCATACGAAAAACAAATTGGACACGCTTAAAAAGTAAAGAAGTAGCAGAACCATAGCAAGTGTAGATATAAATTAAAAATTAAAATAAAAAAAAATAAAAAAATAAATATTTTTTGAATAATACTTTTAAAAATATTACTTTTAACATTATTAAACACGACTGTGGAGAATGGAGTTAGAGATGATCATTCATCTAACTAAAAGCTTATTATACCTCATATAGCGTGGTGGAGGTGCAATAGCTCCTCGGTCTGGCAAAGGACAAAGAAGGTGCACTGACACAAACGTCACCACCAGCACACGTCAAGTGAAAAGCTAAATTGACTTGTAGTGGCGTTATTTTCTGGGCATACTGTACCACTCTATTAGACTTCGGTATTTAGACAGGGTCAACCGAGTAAACAATCTTGTAAGTTTAGTAAATGTGTAGGTTCAATAAACGCACAAGATCAAATAAGATTATATAAGAGCATACAAGAACCTTATAAGAAGATATGAGTACAAAGTTAGATTGTTTATTAACACATCAGACGCGTATTATTAGGTATTAAACTGATAAGATGTTTTATAATGTATCATATAATCCTAAATTTTTCTTGGATGTTCTTATGAGTTCTTTTATGCTCGTATATGATTTTATTTGATCACATGTGTTTATAAGGTATAGAAGTGTCTTATACATGTAAGATTTTTTACTAGGGCATCTAGTTGGAAATTGGATAATCGGTGAAAAAGGTACTTGGCACTGCACCTTGCCCTGATTCTTTGTCAGTGAGAACTACACGAAAAGGGCATTTATCTTTATGAGTTTTAGCGGTAAAAATATTTCCAAACAATCCGTTTTGGATGCTGAATTTTTTAAGCCTTTAAAAATCAAGCGAGCACAATTGAAGATCTTCTGCACGCGACCTTTTTTATATTGATTTTTCGCAGATGATAAGAATTATTTTGTATAGCTATTTCAGCCTTATCTGACTAGACTGTTCCGGGAGAACCACAAATGCCCCTTTTTGTCAGAGACAAGCAGTTTGAAATTTTTGTTTTAAAAAGCCGACTAATCCTGAAAATTTTAATAATAATATTTATTCTTTTTTAATTTTTTTTTATTTTGTCGTGCCTCCAAACAAAATTTCAGTCTTTACGGTAGTGCACGGTGTATAATAAGAACAGCCAAAGATTGCTGAAGCACAACACAAAACAAATTGTCTTATCATATTTAGGCGATAGACATACATTTGCGAAGAAGCAAGGTAAAATCCCTAAGGCACATGAACATATCCAGATGCTGTTTCCTATTGAAAGCCAACTGAATCCGCGACAAAGGATAAATTGGAAATGCAAGATGGGTTAAGCGTTGTTAAATTTCGACTGACAATTGATGGAACATGGAAGCCTATGGATCGCAGTAGATTCATTGAATTTACATGGCCGTGGACCACTTTCGTGAATATATTTTAATTTTCTAAACTGCCTCCTTACGGCAAGTTTATGTAGCGCGAATCGTCGAAGTAACGTTTCATAATAAAAAACACCCTATTACAATATAGCTGGTCGTATACTCCTCTTACCATTCATTTCTGTACGTTTCCGATTCCACTGGCATGTGATATAGATAAAGAATTTCAGATGACCAAGCCGGAATCCTACCATGATCTAACTAGGGGCTTAAACAAATGCAACGCACAAAAGACGATGAAAATTGGCGACATAATTCAGAAATTACGCCTTGCACTCTAAATGTCACATTAACGGTTATGAGCACGTGTTCATTGAAAACCAGTGCACTATCAATATAAGCACCAAGATCCATCATAAACTATACACGTGGGATCGAGGCCTCCTCAAGGTTGTAGGGAAAACAAATGAAGTCACGCTTTCTAGAAAACCAATTATGTTTAGTTTGTTTTGGAGTAAACACAAAACAGTTTTTGACGCACCAATTCACAATCTGTTCTATATCAGCTTTAAGGCGAATATAATTCAACAGCGACTTCACAGATAGAAACAGCTTAACATCATCAGATAAGAAATTATTTTCCGTCAGTAATACTGGAAACAATAACATTTATAAATAAAAGAAACGAATGCGGCCCCAGGATGGAGCGCCGTGGCACTCCAGATTTAGAAACAAACACGTCAAAGTAGCTACTACTATCTTGAACAGAGTTTTGACGACCACCTCAATGTCTTGAAACCCATGCACACACTTGGGTGCTTAAACCATGTAAACAGCACTTTTGTTACAGCAGAGAATGATTAACACGGTCAAACGCTTTCGTCATGTCGAAATAAATCACATTCACCTGTCTCCTACTGGAAACAATTGGTTCTGAACAATTTAAAAACAAGCATAAGTTAAATTCAACGGACCTTCCCCTTTACAGATCCGTGTTAAACTTCAGATATAATCGTGATTAAATAGGAGTAAATATGCTTATATGCCACTCTTTCAAATACTTCAGCAAAGCCACATAACAATGACACAGGGTGGTAGTTTTTTTTTCTTTTTTCGGACACCCTCAAAGTTAGTTGGCATTACAGAGGGGAGTGGGGGTTTGTAAGGCGATTATTTATAACTCTCCGAAACAAGATGCCGTCGCTGATGGTGACGATATTCTCCGGGAGGTCGTTCCAGCTCACGATGGCGTCCGGAAGGGGCAGAATAAAGGTAGGCCGTTGAGTTGCATTTGGGCCGGGCTATCTTGCAGGGATGATCAAACCTCGGAGAGATGTAAGTAGGTGGGTGAAGCAGAGAGTGATGTGATGTTGGGTGGTAATAAATCTTGTGCAGAAGACATAGACCATCCGGCATCCGGAATGGGAGTGCAACAATAGACCATCCGCCATCCGGAATGGGAGTGCCAGAGTCGTTATTTAGCTTAAAAAAGAATGCGGTTTAGGATTCACAACAGACCAGAATTGGCGAGGGTTACTTTGTAAAATACTAGGCAGTGTATCATAAAAGAACATATGTTTACGCTCACGTAGCTCAATTTTATACTTACTGGCGCAATCATTGTATCGCAACCAAGATTCAGGCGTGTTGACAGATTTGGCTGTACGAAAGAGTCGTTTCTTTCGGTTGGAAAGAGAACGGAGCGAACGAGTAAACCATGGGCTCGAGACATTAGATTTGATCACTGCACAAGGAACGTAGGCCACTATAAGGTCTTGCAACTTGTCACGAAATAAACACCAATTGTCATTAACACTTCTCGAATCAAAATTCTCATTATAGAGGGAAAAGTAATCTGATAGACACGTCACAATTGAATCAAAATCGGCCTTATTGTATAAACGTATTTTTTTACAACACTCGCACACTTGGGGGTTTGAACATCGAGAAAACAGTGTAATGCTTTGTGGTCGCTTAACCCTTCTAGGCAGGAGATTGAACTAACCAATGCAGGGTTATCAGAAATAATTAAATCCAGGGTGCTGGAACAATTGCCTACAACTCTAGTCGCGAAATGTACCAGCTGAGTGAGGTTAAACATTGAGCACACATCTAGAAATGCACGGGCGCCTGCCTCTCCAACAGCACTTGGCGTAGTACCGCTCCAATTTATACTGGGGAAGTTAAAATCCCCGAAAATAAACGTGGGGCAATTAGGATACGAGCATGACAAGACAGATAAGTCATCTTGTAAGCAATTGGTAAAGGACGACAGTGCGTCAGGGGGGCGATAATAAACACCTATCAATATTCTTTTAGAAGGAAACGTTAAACACACCCAAACTGATTCCAGCACACTTGCTACTGAGATAAGCTGGCTTGGAATGTCTTTCTTAACACTGATAAGGACACCACCGCCACGCCGGCCAGTCCTGTCGCAACGATAAATGTTAAAGTCATGATTATCGTCCATAATTTCACAGTCATCTATATCAGGAGAAAGCCATGTTTCCGATAACAAAACAATACTTGCTTCACATGAGCTGATTAAAGAACACAGATCATCTTGTTTGGGTAGAATACTTCTAGCATTTGCATAAAGGACGCTGATGGTCGCGGATTTCGCTGTTACAGAGCAAGGGACGCGAGCACTTGCAGTATTTTTATGAAAAACACTAATTGCCATGGAGTTCGCTGTTACAGAGTCAGCCGAACAAGCACTCCCCGCGCAATCCTATCTAGTAAGGTCTTTAACAGATGTAGTTGCGGGGTCGTAAAATAAAGTCCTATCACCAATGTGCAGCCTATCATAGCGTAATTTGTACGGTTGCGATTGGGATTTTGCAAACGTAAGGAGCCGACTACGGGCTGTACGCGTCGTCACAGAGAAATCTTCAGACAAGGAAAACGGTGAGCCTTTAAATTTAAATGCGCTCAGAAGGACTTGGTTTTTCTTTTTAAATGAAGAAAACATGACAATAACCGGCCTGGTCTTATTTCCATTGAACGTACCTATCCTGTGGGCGCGCTCAATGTGAGAGTCATCAAGAGTAATGCCGAGATGTTCATTAACACGACTAACAATTTTACGTTCCGATTCTAACCAGGTTTCACCCGCAGTATCTGGAAAACCATAAAATATAAGGTTACACCGCCGTGAGCGATTTTCGGCGTCATCCAGACGAGATACCAAGGAAGACGTAGCGGCTGCCTGGTCATTAACGATCTTGCTCAAATCAGCGACCTCTTTTTTGATCGAGGTAACGGATGAAAGCTCGCTTTCAATAGTAGCAACTCTTCTATCGAGGGAAGCGATACTGTTATCTAGAAGCACTTGTTTATCAATAACAGTTTTGACATCAGTTCCAAGAGCAACCTGCCGCTCCTCAAGTCTTGAAGACCTAGCATCGAGTGACATAACGAGCGTGTGCACTGCAGCAAGTTGCTCTGCTTGCTGAGCGGTCATAGGTCCTGGGTTTGACTCAATGTCCCCCGATAGTGACAGTAGGGACCAGAGTACACTCGCACAGTCACGAACAACGTCAAAAAGAACCCGGGGGCACGGGAGCACAAGAAAGTAATCATTGCTACTTTTCGTTTTACGTAAAAGGTACCGTTTACATACCTGTACGAAAACAAACATATCGGGGTCAGGAAGTTCTGCCGGGCGTACGCTCCCATGCCCACTGAAGTGGCCGCCGTCGCTGCAGTTCCTTTTATAGGGTGCCGAAAAGCACCATGGGTATCTTGATTGCGTTGTTGCTGTCACGTAGTCAGCGATAGTGGCGCTCCGAAAGTTGATAGGCGTTGAGATGCTCTGCGTCATGCCGGCTGTAGATCCGAGAAACGGGTGAAGCTGTAGGGCTGCTACCGGCAGGCCGAGCGATGGAAGGCAGATGAGAGTGCATGCCAGTGGGAGCTGTACGAAAACAAACATATCGGGGTCAGGAAGTTCTGCCGGGCGTACGCTCCCATGCCCACTCCCAATGTGGAATTCACAGGTTAAAATGGGCATAACTGAAGAGAATTTTCGAAATTCTAGGAAATAACCCTGTGCAGGAGATAAATTAAAAATGTGCAATAAAATAGGAGCAAATATATAGTCGGTACCTTTTATTATAAAACTTGATATTCTGTGAATGCCCGTCAATGGTCTGGGCTCTTCTTCTTTTATAGCTTCAAACACATATTCAATGCAAACTTTAGAATAAGTGAAATAATCGAGACAATCAACATTAATTGTACTTAAAGTGCTACCTAAATATTGAGATGAAAGGCACGAACTCAAATACTCGGCCAAACGAGCTGCTGTATCGTGCGGACGACAATGGTGCGAAGTACCATCACAAAGGAAAATATCATACTTATTGTTACGTACTTGTTGTTTAGTAAAGCGACAAAATTATATTGAGGTTCTTTAGGTTATAGTTCATGTTATTTAGATAGGGCTTGTTATCTTCTGCATAGAGATTTTTGACCAGACCACGATATGTACTAAACATTTGATACTATATATCCAAGCGTGTGTTTTTACAGAAATACTGACCGTGAAACCTTTTACGTGGTTCTTTTTAAATACTTTGAAAAAAAAATTGATAATGACTTGGGCGCATCAACCGCTTAGAAAAATATGTCCAACGGATTTTGACAATAGACGTTAATAATCCTGTAGCTGAGTCAACTGGGTGATTATTTGGGATGTCCGACCAGTCATACTGCTCCATATTTTTAGTGTAAGTCTAGATAATTCCATCTAGAATAGCAATACGCAAAATAACTTTTTTAACTGGGCATACACATGAGGATAATAATTTTGTTTTATATGGAGAATGATAAGAATCTACTGGCACAAACGAAATTGTAAACAGAATGGTAGGCCTTATGGGGCTTTGGGTAAGCATATATCTAATACATTTCCGTGATAATTTCTAAGTGCATTATACTACTGAAAGTCAAGAAATTCATAAACGAAATCAACCAATGACTTTCTAGCAAAAACACTTGCTAAACAAAAACACCACACCGGTTGTCAGTAAATTTACGGCAAGATAAAATCACCATATAACTGGACTGTCGTGAGGTTCGGGATGTTGGAAAGAAATGACAGAAGACACGAAGATGCGTTGTGGGATAATTCAGATTGCACTGTAGAAATACGGAAATAAATTATTTACAAAACTATTTACACCACTTCAACAAAGGTTAAGGTTTGAGTGTCCCCTAAAAGTCCCTTGCTCACGCCTTTTCAGTCCTTGCGGCGTAGCACCCGTGGTGGCCGATGATCAGGGTTCTACCGACGGCAGGGCCGAGGGACGTAGTGACGAGGCAGTTGATCGTTGGCCGAAGGCTTGAGTCAGACCCCGTACGTCGGTGGCAGCCTACGACCAGGTGTCCACCAAGGTCAGGGCCGAGGGACGTAGCGACGAGGCAGTTGGGCGTTGGCCGAAGGATTTAATCAGGC
>JAZHYW010028896.1:0-19228 GCA_037355805.1 Ixodes ricinus | reverse complement strand
AGCCTAACGATGCGTGTTGGTCGTGTCAAATCACTGTTGTGTCAGAAACATATTCGGGACCATTGCGTGGAATCTCTAAAACACTCCCATAATATTCGGAACATTCTCGCAACATATCTACTACCGATGAATGTGACTTGGGTGTTTTTCAAGTCAATATAAAACATGTATACAATTGTTTGTAGGAATATCACTTCGGTAGAACTATTCAGATTTTTTAAGTTTTTCATTCGGCAGTTAGTGCTGGTGGTTATGACAGCCGGCTGTGGTGCTAAGTAGCGACTTACCTGCTACCTTAGTTGTACCCCTTGAGTAAGCTTCGTTAGTTACCTAAGTGAATCGCGGTGGTAAATCTATACATGGCCGATGAATAGAAAGTGCTCGCAAGTCTACGATTAGCAGCTGCCAAGTGACAATTTTAGACAATAATGTAGTTATTAAGCAGGTAATTTGGTTACCTCTGGCAGGTAGGTTGGTGCTGTTCAACGCTAGCTATAGTGGGGCATGAAATGAATATTACTTAACAGCTTTCATAAATTGTGAAGATACGTTTTAATCTTTATATCAAATGATTTTCATATTTCTTTTGTTACAAGCAGCAGTGCAATCTACCCGGTGGCTGCATCAGCCCAAGCCTAACTAATCCTAAGGTTCCCAGCTATGTGGCAGTGGAGGGAGACCTCAAAGCTGCGTCGGCTGCTGAGACATTCCTTGTCGTATTGTTCCTCTACTTCATCTTTTTACTTTGAGTTACATCACAAGTTCAGACATAGGATTTATTGCATTCGAGTATTCAATTGCTCTGGAACACTGAACTATTGTGTTTCGTGTCACACATTGTCTTCATGCAAAACAAAATGCAAAAAAATATTCCTCTTAAATGCCTCTTTATGCAGGTTCAGGTATTTTTTGCAGTTTGTTGAATTGTTTTTTTACTGGAATAAGGCAGGATGGTTAATACTAAAAGTTACAGAAGCGTTATGACATTGCTTTTTATACACCTTTCTGAGACTGTAAAAAATCACGTCCTTTTTGCTTTGTGTTGCAAAGGCCAATTTAATTTATTCCTGTCTACTTCATACTCGGTGCCTTAAACCATCCAATGTTTGCGGGTGAATGTACACACTGATCTGCGCTTGTAAGGTTAAAATATATGATGGTTTCCCAATTACTGATGTTCTGCATGTACAATATGTTTACAGAAGTGTGAATATTCATTATTTTCAACAACGAAGCAAAAAGTTGTTTTCAGAAGTTTCTAATATGTTTAAATTATTTTTTCGTACATTCAGAATCAAATTGGGAACTGATCACACCTCGAATTTTTTGTTTACAGAATGTTACCACGGAGCTCACGAACGTGCCGTAAGTTGTCACTCTGCTTTTCTCGTGATTCGGAACCCACGCATTTGTCTAAAATTTGTCATGCTTTGGTCCATACCCTGCAGTACCTAAAGCTGAATTGCATACTTTTTTGCGAAACATATCTTTTGGGGAAAGCCTTGCGATTATAAATATTTTTCACAAAAATGAAGCTTGTGAACTGCATGAGCTCATGTTCAGAATTTAGACGTTGGTGTTCTAGTTTTACTTCTATTGTGATGACTGCCGAAAGGAAGTTTTCAAAACTTGACTTTCATGCATCTATTATTTCTGCATTCCGCCTGAATGTTGCTGCAGTTGCGAAACTCATATATTTTTGTAGTTTTGGTCTCAACTTAATCACAGGTTTCAATTCTGGTGGTTTTCACTTAGCATAGTGCTATTTCAATGGTTCCAAAAAAACATTGACAAGCTATACTCTTTACCATCAGTATGCGAAATATATGAAAAATATTCGATTCGGTCGAGAAAGTCACTATTTACATACACACACCTGTTTATTTTGCCATGCGTAATTTTAAAGACTTGAGTGTACTTATTTCTAAAATCAGTTTCGCATTCTGTGACTAAGTCAATTACGACATTGTGCAGCTGGAGGGTATATTTATTTGATAGAGAATTGCAAAAGAAGGCTTGCAGCTGTCAAAAGTTACAAACGAAAGCAAGAATTGTTTTTCACACCGCTGTTGAGTTATGCCAACCTTAGACTTGAGTTTCAAAGTGCCGTTGTGGGCCACTGGGACAATTGATTAAGCTTAAGATGAAGGCAGGCACAAGACCCTTCTAATTTTGTTCTGGTTGCCCGGTATGTCCCATGTTCGCCCCAGTGCCCTTCAACAGCGCTTTTAGATCTAGTCTGAGATCGGATTAAATCTATGTAGGTCCATAAAAAGTTTAATGTTTTTATTTCATAATTTTCAATAAGGCAACCTTTTTCTTTCAGACATTTATAACATAAGTTCACCACCTAAGTGAACTGACATAGTAAGTTACAGTGTAACAAGCATTCAAAACAAATGTTGCTATTTGTTTTTACTGGGTAAAATCATTTTGGCCTTTGAGGTAGTTTGTTGCGTCTCATTAGCAGCAGGAGATACTAGCCCCTTCGTCGTTCGTCGTTACAACAAGATTAAGTAATAGGACAGTTGTTTTTTGGTTTAAAAAAAAGTGTTTTTATGTATATTTTGTCGTTTTGTTCGCGAGCGCCATTGGGCATATCGCCGCAACTTACGCCCTTGTGGAGTTGAGTACGTCAGTTAACACATTGTAACGACACTATACCACGCTATAGACTCATGTATTTGACCCGCATGCACTCTCGAGAGAGTTGCTTCTAATGTCAGGGCTAGACAGAACAACGATTTAGCAATCACGACACGAGAGCCGACTGCGCCTCGACCTGGCCGACCACTCTCGCTCTGCTGAAATGTTAGCGCGGAAGTTACGAGCAACATAATCTTGCTAATGTTGCAAAAGGCGGCGTTCTCGTTAAGAATACTCAGCCTTGCAAACGACTGCGGAGCCGTTCCAGTGCTCGGCACTCCCCATGCTGCTTCGCGAACTTTATGACACTTGTTGGCCGCCAGCGAGCGCCGGCGTTTCGTATTCGCGATTTGAGTAAAAGTATTCTAGTGAACCACCAAGAACATGATCAACCACGACGATTAACCGCCAGAGCTCAAATATCGAAACTTGCGATGCTGCGCAATCGATTGTTGTAAGGCGCCGCGTAGGGTACGCCGAGCGATGGAACGGCTTCACAGGAGTTCAAAGGGCAAAGTATTTGCAACGACAAAGCAGCCTCTTGAATCTTCAGCAAGCTAACATTGCTTGAGAGTCTCATGCTCACATTTCAGCAGAGCAAGCGCGGTCAACCGAATCAAGGCGCAGCCGGCTCTTCCATTGCAATAGCTAGGTCATTGCTCAGCCTACACTAATGACATGTGCCCTAACATTCAAAGCAGCTCTCTGGAGACTGCATACGGGAGAAATAGACGATGTCGCGCCTTCGCTTTGCACTTTGGTATCAAACGGTCTCTCCGCGTAATGGGAAAGCCGCTTGATTAAACCGGATCAGTTTGAAGGTCATCGGTCCCCCGGTTGTGCAAAATGGTCCACCGTTTGAACAAAGGGGCGACCGGCTTGGACAAATGAGTGACCCATTTGCCCCGACGAGTGACCCATTTGACTAAGCGAGTAATCGTTTTCATAAACGAAGCATCCGTTCACCAAAATTTAGGGCCGCTATGTCTAAAACAGCCGAACAGCACGGCTCAAACGGGTGGCCCGTTTGACGAACCTGTGTCGGTATGGCTAAACTGTTACCGGCATGAACGCGGCTTCTTTGTTTTCAAAGCCAATTTCCTTTTTATTTTAGTAGGACGTTTTTTAAAGGTGCGTGTATGATCCAACGTAACGTCGACTAGCGCGACGTCACGCGGCGTAGCCCAGCGTACACAAATACTGATTCGTATCGAACGCAGCGAACGCTATTCTGCGTTCGCTACGCTCAACGTCGTAGTCTAACAAAGCCTTATCTCTTGCCTCAAAACACGTCGAATTCGAGTGTTAGTAGAAGCGTCTAAGGCATTGCGTTTCAAACGCTGCAGAAGTGCAGGCGGAGCGAGCGAACGAGAGGGAGAATAATTTTGGCGAGGCAGATTGGCGGCCACTTGATAAGGTCATGGACGAAGAAGCCGATGAGTAATGAACTGAAAATAATGGTTTCATCGACGAACTTGTGCCAGAAACGAAAGGAAGAACTCGCGTCGAGAAAGCAGCAGCGAGCGTCGATGGCGGCAGCAGCGAGCAACGCTGCGTCGGTGAGACAGAGGCTAGCACGAGGGTGAATCTGCATACGGCAAATAACAGGTTCCGCTGCCCTTTATAACGCCAGAACAGCAGGATCGAACGCAGGCTAAAGAGTTAGAGAGTGCTTCACGAAGCGGATTCTTTTAAACCACTTCAGTTAGATTAAAAAATTCAGTCGAGAACGTTTGTGAATTTTAAATCTTGTAGCATATTCCATGTTATGTAAACAGATATAAAACGAAACTGATTGGTAGGCACGGAAACCCTGCCATCTGCGTGGTAATCTAGCGCGCTGCCGATGGGTAAATCACGTCTGCCGCATTACTCTCTCCGTCGTACAAAAACATCGTCCTGAGGCAACTCAAAGCATGCCAAAGCAAAACAAAAAAGTGGCGCAATAAAGGGAGTCGTATGGTCACGAAACAACCAGAGAAACTACACCACTTGTTTACACCCCGCTGCAATCGTCAGAGTACTGCGCATCGTCAGCGGTGCTTCATCGGGAGCTTTCGAGAACACTAGTTTGTTTGTACGCATAGGAAAAGGGGACTTACGAGCGAACGAAAGGAGCGAAAGCGAACGCGGGAACGACTACGTGGTAATACGAAACCAGTCCAGCCTAGTTTGGCAATAAAACACGATCATACTCTACCCATTACTAGATGCAGTGTTTTGGGTGGTACTGAAAAATGTAACGACATGCGTTATTCGTTTCTTGTAAAACAAAGAAACGCGTTACGATCCTACGTTACATGAAATGAAAAGGAGCGCATTAACGTACAGTTACACATAAAATGTTACGCACGTTTCATTTGCGTTAGTTGTTTTGGTAAATTGACAGCAACAGCTTTTTTGCGTCAGCATTTTTTGCTACCGACAAAATGTGCTGACGTTTTTATGAAGTGGCACTTTTTTGCGTGGGAACAAAAAGGCGAATTTATGAAGGTATGCGGAATGAGCGCAATAAATAATGACTTGGCATTTGTGCTCTTGTTCTAGCTGAAGCCTAGATGCAGCCGACGATAGTTAATGGAGCAAATCAAGCATCGTCAAAAGCGCAAGTTCCTGTTTTTTGTTTTCTTTTTTGTTTCTAATGATTGGTTCAGAGAAAAAAGAACACGCACAGGAACATGACAAGCACTGTGATGGGGCACTTTTGACGATCTCTGATTGGTTCATCAGCTTGTAGCGCCGGCTCCTCTAGGAGTTAAGGTGAAAGAAAATATAGAAAAACAAGAATATTTAATTGTAGATATTTTAGGTCATTGCAAAAAGTAACGAGGAAAGTAACTGCGTTACCCGAAACTTGAAATAAGTAACGTAAGTCCATTACACGTTACAGTTTTAAAAATGTAACGAGTGTGTTACTTAGCTACTAAAAATAACACGCCACCGGTAACATCGTTCCTTGTGACACGTTACCGCGAACACTGGCTACATATAATTTTTAATCATCAGAAAAAATTCTAGTGCTTTGAAATGAATGCGGGATGTATATTAAAAAAAAGCACTTGTGCATTCAGGCATTGCTCTTTGTTGCGGAATGGTTTGTCTTCGGCTTTTAAGATGTTAATGTGTTTGGGTGCAGGAAGGTGGTCAAAATGCGTGTTTCTTAGCGTACTTTGAAATTTTCGGGAGGTGGGTTGCTCTTTAGCAAGCCCCACTTGTCTGGACTGAATTTCAGCCTGTCTGGCCACGCTACTGGAGCAAAGTGGGTAGCCTCCTCCGCACTAAACTCTGCGCGTGCAGGGCGGTTCTTTCGCATAAAATTAAATCGAGCTCGGCACACGTGACAAATCTAACTTGTACGTCATCCGTTACAAGTAACAAAATTACATGTAGTTCCCTACTTTGTGGCCGATCTAGCTTGCTGTATATCCGACCGGGAAGGATAACACGTAGCCAATGCTATGAACCGCAAGAAACTACATGTATCTGGACTTGGACGAGACGATGAAGACTATAAACACAAGACCAACGAGCACCGACGGCGCTTGAGTTCAGCCAGCGACTGCCTGCGCGCCGCGCTCTCTTCCGCTTTATCTAGGTGGTGCATGCGATGTGCGCTCACTCACCTCCCCCTCAAACGCCGCTGGCATGTCTACGACGGTGTCTTCGTGGAGGGCATAAATGGGAGGAAGTTTCTAGTTGGAGGACCGGCGTAGCAGGTCCAGTCGGCACCGGTTGACAAGCGCTATGGTCCGTTCGAGGTCGGGCTGGCCGAGCTGGTTGATGCGCGGGATGCGAGTGGCGTCCGACCTCACCCCATGAAAATGCTTGCGTTCGTGGGCCCCCCGACAGATCTCGGGGACGCCAGAAAGCGGGCAAAGGAGGTGCAGCTCTTCTGCGGTGTAGAGTTCAACCAACTCTGTAGGGTGACGATCCTCTAAGGTTTGCCAACAGAACGGCTCGGGATGAATGCCATTGTTCCGCCCAGCTCTGACCTAGGCTGGTCCCCCCAGCGTAGGTCGGATGCCCAGCCGATGAAGGTGTGCCGTTCAAGTACGGTGTAGGTGGCGATGGTTCGTTGTGGCCGGCTGCTGCATCGCCTGTATAGGCCTGGTGCGCGGGGCCGTCCTGTAGGGGGTGGCCGCAGTCAACGGTCCCCTGGGCCGCCTCTGCCGCGCCGACATCCTTGGTGGCCCGATCTACAATGAGCGCGGCCGTCATGTCGTTCTGATAGCGGAGTGTAGTGGCGGTGTTGTTCACGAGCAATCTTCGGGGAAAACAAAGAGGCAGACGACATGGGGGCTTAGCTGAGGGCTGAGCCTGACTTTATCTTCGCACCCCTTTTCGAAAGTTCGAAATAAACGGATCTGATGTGGGTACACATTCTTCTCCCTAATCTCATGAAAATGGGGCAGATCGGTGGAAGTATTAAACTATGCCAAAAATGCAATATAGGCGAAGCCGAGGGGACAAAAAAACGGTCCTCTCTTTTTGGTGTCACCGATGTCACAGGTTTTACCGCCACCTTAATGAGGACAAGGGTTTTCCGGAACGGGACTGCCGTCATTGCCGCTCCGGTCCTGCGAGGAATCACCTTCTTCTACTTGAATAAATCGTTTAAGGTCGGTAACATGAACCGGTTTGTTTTCCTCGCTAGACTCACAGCGAACTGTTTGTAAGTGAGTATTGATCACTCTTCATGCACGCTAATCGGACATTCCAACATGTCTGCGAGGGAGACTGCGAAGCCTCGGGCGGCGTCACTCAGTGGGTGAGTGCGCAGGAGAACGAAATCTCCCACCTCAAACGTGCAACTCATGTCGAACCTGGATTTACTGTTCCGACTGCTGCAGTCGGGCGACGTCGAGATTTTCTCGAAACTCTCAAGGTTGCCGATGAAGCACTTCCTCAAATTCTGACCGAACTTCACGTAAGGGCAGACCTTTCCAACATACTCTGTAGAGAGGAAACTGTTAAAGAGCGGGAACGCCAGCTCCTTGCCGAAATTCAATTGGGCAAGAGTGAGACCCGTTGATCGATTAAAGGTGTAATGGGTTTTCAAATGCCAACTGGGCAGTTTCGCGTCCCACTCCTTGGGGCGCTAGGTGTAGGCCAATAACATCATCTTAAGATTCCAACTTACCCTATCCGAGATGTTTGGTTGTAAGTTGTATGGGAAAGGTATTTTTTGCATAATTCGCAGCATAGCGCACTGGTCCACGAAAACCTTACTCGTTAGGTAGGAGGCATTATTGTTTAAAAGCTGTGCTGGAAAGCCGAACCAATGGAATGCTTCTTGCAGGCATTCCCAAATTTTTTGCGAATCTAGGTTCCGCAAAGGGAATGTGTCAACCCACTTCGTGAATATGTCGGATACCACAGACAAGTACTGATTGCCGCGGCGCTACGTGGGACTGGGCCTATGACGTCACAGCAACAAATCTGCCAAGGGCTCTGACTGACAATTGGTGGCATGAGACCGGGGGCCCGAACACCACGTGATCTTGCTTTCTGGCAGACCGGGCTGATATGAGCGTATCGGAGCACCTCCTGCCTTATCCCTGGTCAGCTAGAAATTAGGGATATATTTTCGTAAGTTATGCTCCCCGTGCTTTGTTCTGCCAAGACAAAGTCAAGCATGTATCGATTGAAAACTTACCTAGCTTGCGGGGTATCACGGTCCGGAACGCCGAGCCATCCGGATCATCGTCGGCCTGGGGGATGTAGCGCAACAGGAGGGCGTCGTCGCTCATTAAATAGGAGACGAACTCCTAGTCATGTGGACGGTCGACTGGACCTCTTGCTGACTGCCAAGAGGACACGCGTTGGCAGAGTCCGTAATCCAGCTGCGACTTGGGAAGATCTTCACCGCTCACCAATGTAGCCCACCGTGATTCTGGGGATCCTCGCGCCGTGGCCACGACAGTCACCAAGCCATGGGTATCCTGCGAGTGTTCCTTGGGAAGTGGAGCTCGATAGAGCGCATCAGCAACTTTGTTGGCTGACCCCGGGTGGTACATGATGGAGTAGTTTAACTGTTGTAGCGTAAGCGCCCAACGAGCAAGACGTCCAGATGGACACTAAAATCCTCGTAGTCATCATAGCGCTAATTGATCAGGTTGAATCTGGAGCGTTGCGCCATCTAGGTACATGACGAAGCGCTTCGAAGCATATATAATAGCCAGATATTCACGCTTTGCGACACTGCAGTTTTACGCTCGGCTGTAGTTATCGTGTGGCTCGGAAAAGCTATTAACCGAACAACACCGTCATATTCCTGCAGCAAGTCAGCACCCAGGTCACAGTCTCTTGCATCCGTCTGCGGAACGAACGGCTTGTTCAAGTCTGGGAGCTGCAAACAACCCTATTGAAAAATCCACCAGCCGGGGTCTGGTGTGTTCCTGGTGTTTACACCAGAGCGGAAATTCAGACACGGTTCCTAACGTGTTCTGGTGTCTTGGTGCGTTCTAGTGTCTTAGTGTGTTCTAGTGTCTTGGTGTGTTCTAGTGTATTGGTGTGTTCTGATGTCTTGGCGTGTTGTGATGTCTTGACGTCACCTGTCAAGTGTGTTCTGATGTGACCCGGCCGATCTAGGGGTGACCTGGTCATGCATGCACGGTATAATTTGGATGCAGAAAGGACTGCTGATGACAACAGCAAGCATATTTTGCAAAAAGAACACCGATTTTTCGAAAGGTTTAGGTGTTCATTCTGCCATGAAACAAAATTACAAAGACAAAAAGGATGAAACTTACTATTTTATTTTTTCCCGACACGCACCTCTCGCGCACATTCCCTTGCACACAGGGCAGTCCATGGCTCCTTTATTCCATGCCGTTTTCGCCAGCACATCTGGATGGCTAAGAATTAGATGATGGCTTGGGCAAGTTGGTATTGCATGATAAAACCTACAGTGCATACAAAAATACACGAGCAGTTGATCTCATAAAAAAACTTAAAATAATCAAATCACAACTACAACAGTAAACAAGGAAGTTCTGTCGTGTCCAGCCTGATAATCAATCAATTCATCACTCGGCTCACCCTCCCGCGTTCAATCTGCTTTCCCTACCTGTGGGAAACATGATACAGTCAACACACGACTATATCGAACTCTCAAAAAACCGTCTACCACTTCGATATAGCAGGCAATTCTCTATAAAAGTTTTAATGAAATTGACACCGAACAGGCACGCCACATTTAGAAAAGTAGTTTACTCTCGAAGGGGCATCTGTACGTCATGAGAGACGCTCACTGTAGCTATCTAGTGGCCGCTTCTTCGTTTACCGGCTCACCCTCTCCCCCGCAAAATAATTTATTTTTCTTCTTCTGGGCGGTCGACGCGGCCACCCAAAAGAAAAAAGCCAGCTTTCTCTGCAAACTGGCGTTCCCCAAAGAAAAATGCTGCGATGGGGAAAGCCAGCTTGCAGAGCTAAAACAGCGCTCTTGGCAGATGGATCTATGGGTTGACGCTGCAATTTTCGTTCAATGCAATTGCAATTTTCGCTATGCATTTTTATTGCAGCTACCAGTCCATTTACACATAGTTTGAATTAACCGGGCTCTATATTATCGGGTTTGACTGTCGATCGAACATCGTGGCCTCGCTTCCAATGTGCAAAGAAAGCGCTGCACCCCACGCGGCATTTCTTCTGGTCTGCCCGCATTCACCTTGTCTGACCTCATAGTGCCTCTGACTGTACATGTGTGCTGCACAAGCCAAAATCAACAATAGGTTCATGAAAATATATCAAATCGTAGTAAATTATAACTCGCACTATACTTAAAGCTGTTAGAACTTCAGATTGGGCGAGTTGGTAATTCATGTTTGTCGACGTTTATCACACTCAAAAAACTGTCACTCAAGCATTCACACACCCAAGGAGCACAACTCTCACACAGCGCTCACTAACAACTTTGTATTGCGTGTTTAACTTCGGCTTCTACTTCTACTTCAATTTGAGACGATTTTCAAATAGAAAAGACGAAATATAAGAGTAAGAAAAATTCCCTTCTAATGCTTGGGCTATTTTGCGGCTAAAAATTAATCTCATTTTATGATAATGTTATCAACGGCGTACTAACACATTTGTCCTCTAGTCGTATGATGTTCTCGGCTTCGATGATTTTCCTTGTTAATTGGTTTACACTTTTATCCAACACGGTGATGTTGTTCAAAATGTGCGACACACCCACAATCCCGACAGTGTATCCCTAAGTGGCCAGAGTTGGCTTTTACGATGTTGTTGTGTTCTCGAAGGCGGTCATTTAGACATCGCCCAGTTTGTCCAACGTATGGTCTTCCGCAGGAAAGAGGGAATGAATAGACAACCCCCTCAATGCAAGGCACAAAGATGGTTCTATGCTTCTTGGAGCAGCAGATTGCAGGATTTGAGGGTGTGGTGACGTTTCTGCACAGGCTGGACAGTTTAATGGGTGCTGAAAGCACGATATCAACATTGAATCTGTTCGCGAATTTCTTAAGGCCGGGGGAAAAATTGTGGATGTAAGGGACGATGACTGGTCTTCTTGTCCTGTCGCTGTGTGTTTGCTTGACACAGCTCCCTTGCTTCATTTCTTTAAGGATAGTTTCGACCACTGACACCAATAAGAAAACAGGGTACCCTGCGGACTTCAGTCTTGCAATTTGCCCGTCAAAACTCATTTGTATGAAATGTGAGCACGATTTTGTGATTGAGCTCTTAAGTCATGACCGCACTATGCCTCTTTTGACGAGTTGTGAGTGCGCGGAGTTGAAAGGAAGGAGTGGTTTTTACCCCTGGGTTCATAGAACCACCAGACGTGGTGGGGTAGCTCCACCAGTCGGAGATCCAAGAATCTTAAGGATCCTTCAACCGGCAACTCGTGGGTGATTTCTAGGGGACTCATGCAATCTTTAAATGCCGAGAGTACGTTGTCCACCAAGCTTGAACAATTGTTTTCATCGGTTGCTAAAAAATTAAAAAAATCGTCCACGTGTTTAAGCACTCACACTACTTTTTTGGCATCTAACCTCTGTTGTAGAATCCTATCGAGGTGTGCAAGATATAGGACGCTAAGTACAAGTGCAATGCACAAACCTATGCACACTCCTCTCTTTTGTAAGTAAGTGTGTCCACCCCAGGCAGCAAAGGTGGATTTAAGATAGAGAGTAAGCAATTCCAAAATCTTATTTTGGGGCATGCCTGAGGCATTCTGAAATGCAATAGCACCAAAGGTGTGGATGCTGTATTTTGAGGCATGCCTAAGTATGCCCCAAAATACAGCAATACAAGAAAGGCGGTTGTCTATTCACTCCCCCTTTCCTGCGGAAGACAATACGTTGGACAAACTGGGCGACGTCTAAATGACCGCCTTCGAGAACACAACAACATTGTAAAGGCCAACTCTGGCCACTTAGGGATACACTGTCGGGATTGTGGGTGTGTCGCACATTTCAACAACAGCACCGTGTTGGGCAAAAGTGTAAACCAATTAACAAGGGAAATCATCGAAGCCGAGAACATCATACGACTAGAGGACAAATGTGTTAGTACGCCGTCGATAACAATATCACAAAATGAGATTAATTTTTAGCCGCAAAATAGCATAAGCATTAGACGGGAATTTTTCGACTCTTATATTTCGTCTTTTTCTATTTGCAAATCGTCTCAAATTGAAGTAGAAGTAGAAGCCTTAGTTAAACACGCAATACAAAGTTGTTAGTGAGCGCTGTGTAGAGTTGTGTTCCTTGGGTGTGTGAATGCTTGAGTGACAGTTTTTGAGTGCGCTAAACGTAGACAATCACACTATACACACATTGATTTGCAGAGCTAAGCACAGCACAGCCACGACAGATTCTGTGCCCTTCCAGGTTGATCAGAAATACCCACCTGTCAGAGCGTCAATTTTTTCGTGTGTTAGGGGCTTCTTTCCCACCACACCCTCCTAGAGGAGACGCCTGCAGGCTTGCCCTGACACACTCCTGTCGAAGAGCTCTGCAGGCTCCCATAGTGATCGGCTGACCATTCTGAGAAAGCGGCCAGGGGTGGCAGCCTTTTCCACGGCGTGTGGAAAATGCTGCCTCTCGCATTTTGATGCCAGGTCCAAGATGAATCTGCAGTGAGTAACATTGTCAAGCAAATGCACAAAAAGTGGAGAAATACAGGCAACACAAATGGGCTCTCCACTTTCGTCTGCAATCATGTTCCTGCTTTGTTTCACTGAAATGCTGAATTGTACATATATATAAATAAAAAATGAAATAAAGTAAAGGGGCACTCTCTAGTATTCCAGGATGGCCTATTTATGTTCCGAACTCAACTTATGTGCTCTAAGCATCCCAAAAGTCCAAAACTTACAATCATGTGTGGCTTATTTCACTATTAAAAAAATGGGATCAAAGATAGCGAATGTGGTTGAACTGAATCAAGGCGAATAGGGTGCAACGGCGAAAGACACTCGTCAGTCAATTGCAAGCGAGGGCTTCCCGTGCAGACGAGCAGGACTGGTCGGCTGCTTGTCCGGACGTAAAGCCATCGCTTGGGATTGTCTGATGAGCCCCATTCGTTGTTCGCGTACATTCGGCCGGGTTCAGTGGCGCCATTTGTACGTCTGAGATTCACTATTTTTATCACATTTTTATTAGTGAAATAAGCGGCACATGATTGTAACCTAAACTTTTTGGGATGCTTAGAGCACACAATGTGTTACGGCCATAAATAGGCCATCTTAGAAAGCTCCCGAGCGCCCCTTTAAGAGAAATAATTTCAGCTTTGGAATATGCATTAAGAAGGAGGTCCATTACTGCTGTACAGATCAAATACTAATAATGATGTAAAAAATTGTTTCATGAAAGCTTTTCACATATATGATATTTTAGGTACCCTTTAATGAACCATTTGACAATTTTTAAATTCAACATTGCAAAGTACGAAAGAAGTATACTGCTGTGCACTCCCTTATTTTGTACAAATATGTGCAGTCTCGGGCAGCCGAGCGATGTGAAACAAAAAACACCTTTGGCTCCACTCCATGACAAGACATGAAAAAGAAAACACGAATGAGTGTGCCATCACCATAACTCACTACCTTCCCTTTCTGTGTTCAGAAATAGGCATCAATATGTCTCACCTCTGTCTTCTTTACTAGTCTATACTAGCGAAGCGGGCTAGCTTACTAACCCCTAGATAGGTATTATTGGCACTGCTAAACTGTAATTTGTGGGACACGGCTATCAGATAGCACTGATGTCACTCTCATCCGCATGTACACTTTTCGAAGATAGTTCACCTTCTAGTCTAATGGCAGGACGTGAACAATCTTCTTTTATTTCAATTTTTTTTAATTTTTAGTAGGAAAATAGGAATCGAACGAGCATAATTTTGGGATATTTAGAATGCTTAGAGCCCGTCGAACGAGTTATCACCAAGAACAGACAATCTCAGAAACGTCTTTAGTGCACCTGCAAGTCAGTACCTGTGTTTGCCTCTTTGTGTGCCTGCCTGTTTGTGTCCTTGTTTTTTCTTCCGTTAGTCTGTTCTCCTGAATAAGTCAATGAAGTGAAAACAAAAGACAAAATGCCTTGTAGGCCCAGGTATGTACCTCACCATCCCGGAGAGCAAACAGAGGTGGCCAAGAGGAGGCCACGGCCTCACCAGGTGGAGCAGCCACAGCAGCACCTAGGAGAGCAAATCGAAGGTTAGAGAGACGAGTAACATCAAGGTCTTGATTTGCTTATACGCTTAGGACATACTGTAGCTTTAATAAAGATAAAGATAGCCACAGAACATATCCAAAATGACATGCAATGCAGTATAAATAAAGCACAATATTCTTTCACAACGTCAATCTAGCCCTATGCTAAAAAGCTATGTTAGTCAAAACATTCAACCCCATTTCTTTTTTGTAGTAATAGCAGAAAGCATGCATATGCCCAAACAAAATGTATGCTACAGTTGCTAATAGGGCGAGATTTCAGCAATGCATGCCCTGAAAATGTTTCGCAATTTCACTCCACCAGCAAATCGCTCTCACTTGTTTTAGGATTTTCAGATCATCAGCCAATCGCTTTAACTTGATTTATGATGACTCAAACTTGTGGAGGTAATGTCAGCTCTTCCTTGCGGTACTTTTAGTGAGGTGACACAAGGGCTGTGGTCACTACCATTAAAGTGGTATTGTTGCTTATGATGTTGCCACAGCCAGGCTGCTTTATGCACTAAATAAATGAAGACTAATTTTTGAAATCACACCTTTAAGATATTATTTATTCACGTGCAATACTGCCAACCTTACCAACTCGTGTCGTTGCAACTACTCGCATGTCAAGTAAGCAATGACTGTCTCGTGCTATGCTGCATAAAGAAGTCATGAAATGAAGTCGCCCTGCAAGTACATAATTAGATTCGGGCCCACCAGCACTGTCACTCTGTCAGTAAATTAATTTCTGCTTTTATACAGATCAAAACACATTAACTTTTGCAACATACAGTCAGAGGCGCCTTGGGCAACGACACTGTGTGTGTGTGTGTGCGAGGGGGGGGGGGGCAGGCAAACACAGCAGAATCTCGATAATACGAATCTCTCCACTCCACTCCACCCCCTCCCCTCATTGAAAGGTACCCAAACATTAACCGGCAATGCAGTTTGGCACGACAAGTTGCGTCATCTAGCGGCTGCCAAATAAAACACTGGATGGGCCAGGACAGCGAGGATCGCAGGGATTGCGGGTGGGTGCATTTAAGAAACCACGTGTGAATCTGGCAATTCGGATCGGCGTGAGCCTTTTTGGGAACTGTTTTTCTTAAAAGTAAGTCCCGGCTTCATGTCTCTACGACCTCACCAGGCTCCTGTGACATCTCGCCTACTCCTAGAGTTCCCCCAAAAATAAACGTCACTACTGCTGGGTGAAAGACTGCCACAGTCACGAAGGTGATTCAAGCGTCAAAGTATACCGATTCCCTTCGAGATCTTGGGAAGCGACACGGCTACAGAAGTGGATTACTGCAGTGCGACGCATCAAGTAAGTGAATTCTACAGTAATTGTTGAAGTGAACGAAAATAGATGTGCAGGCTTAGAAAGCGGTCCGACGAACTCGTTTTGCAGACTACTCGGCAAAATAACAAATTTATACAAGTTGTTTTACGAGTCACTTAGACAGCCACACAGGCAAATATGGTAGAAACAACCAGGCCGATTGTTGCTTTGCTGTGCCGTCGAGAATCAGGCGATCAGGCCTTCAAGAAGCGAGAGGCCCATTGGCCCGTTGCGGCACTCGTAATTGTACGTGGGCATAGCCGTTCGGCACACACGCAATCACAACCAAAACCTTTTAAACCTGTGAGTTCTCAAATAGTGGATTTTCGTAGCACATTTGTTTGTTTCGGCAACCAAATTTAATGCTGAGTCTGGTAACAAATGTGACGGCATGCAGAAAACAGGATGCACAAGTTTTTCTTTAGAAAAAAAATCATGCGAAGCATAAATATCCTTCTCTCACGCACATTTTGTTGCCTGTCACCTTTTTACACCAGGCTTGCATATCACATTACAGCCACTGCAACGTGCGTACTGTTCTCTAGCATGCAGAGTTTGGTTCCAATTACCCACCTTTTATTCTAGCCGGGGGCGAGCGCGAGGAAACAGGAAAAGCGTGCTGCACCAGGCTGGGGCCGGGCAGGAACGATGCAGCCGTTCTGGTTGGTCTGGCACATGGCGATCCCCGGAGCGTTCCACCAGCGAGGTTCGGATCACGAACGGCGGAAACGGCAAGCCCTGGCCATACCGGCCTAGGCCATGACAATCCCGGACTGGTTCCGCAGCGAGACTCGGGCTGTGATAGCCCGGAACAGCTAGCCTACGCAGCGCTGGCGTGGGAAGGACGATCCGCAGGCCTGGACACGGACGCCGACTGCGAGCTCTGAACGACGGGCGACAACCAGGGTCGGCGGGTCCGGAGTGCCAGCTCTCGAAGACGGAAAACTGGGAAGTACAGTAAACCGATTAGTTGTCTTCTCGTTGTGTTGTGTCACTCCCTGGGAGACGAGCGAAACACATACCGATCGGGCGGCGATTAATATAGAGCGATCCCACAAGTGGTGAAGAACAACTCAAAGAGGTGGTCCAAATGACAACTCAATATGCTTGCCCGCTGGCTATGCTGGGTAACAAAAACTTTCGAACCGATAGCCGCCAGAAATTTTTCTTCTGAAAATCAATACATTCAGGCTCGTATCGCTCACTGAGGATCAAGCTACAAACGTCTCAGCAGATCTAATATTACGAAATTCCCGATTTCCAATGCAGCAAACACAAAAAGAAACAAAGAAATATCCTTACCTTCTTCGTGGCTTGCTTCCATGACCGTTTCTTCATCCGGGTACAGAGTGCCCAGTGTACACACGCCGTCGACGATCCCCACCACTTCTAGCGACACAAAAGTTTTCCATTCGTTTTTATTATATTTTTTAATTTCTTTAAGGCACAGTGTATCTTCCAGAATACATTCAATATAATAATAGTGTTTAGTAACCCAAAGCAATACTCAGACGAAATGTCTAACGTATCTTAGCAGATACATTTTTTGGTTTCGGTTTCGTGGGCTCGAATTTTCGCCGCCAGGGGTCTTCCAGATACTCCGTCGGCTCCGATGCGCATGGCGGCGCCCAGGACGCGTATTGTCCGCGTCGTGCTACGCATTTCGACCTGCTGTTACAAAGGTAAGCTGTACTTTGCTCTGAAATATGTTAATTTTGCATTTTTAGAAGTTCTGGATTCCATAGCCCAGACGTATTTTATCCTGAAACGTATGAAAGTCGGGCAAAAAGTACATAGTAGATATGCGTATCGTGTAAAGGCTGTTTCACATGCTGTGATTCTCGCCCGAAATCGGTGCGATTTCCATTAAATGTGCGATTAAAATCGCAGTCGCACTGCCGCTGCGGCTCTGCGATTGTTTTCCACCAAGTTGGTATTTCGCCGAAGAGTCGGTGCGATCGCTTTCTCGTCATCCAGCCGCTCATTAGCCAGCTATCATCCGCGAAAATAAATGTAGACACATAAAAGCTTCTGGTTTAATGCTTAGTTACGAAGTGTCTAGTGTTACGTCCGACGTAACCCAAGTTACGTCCAAATCTCCGCCTTCCCTAGGTTCACTGGGGAGAGAGAGGAGGGCAGGGGGGGGGGGGTTAGGTATACGCGTTTCAGTGCTCCGTCCGAACGTAACGCTAGCCACAGAGGCTTAATTATTAGAAATTTCTAGTTACATATTGCATTCCTAAAACATTTGTGCTTATTAAGACTTTTTTGTTTATTTTAGACAAAGTCAAACGCGTCGCGTCCGTGTCCGAACAGCCGGCCGTTCCGACAGAAATCGCGCGGTTGTTGGAGCTTGTGAAACCAAACATTGCGATCGCACTCGCTGCGTCGGCTGTCCCTGTCGCACCGATTTTTGTTCGCACAGTCCCTGCATGTGAATCAGGCTTAAGAGAAAACTCGCATAGTAGCTCTGTGATTTCTGTGGTGTTCCCTTCCGTGCTTAGATGTGGCAGTGTTTCGGTAGTTTTAAGCCGATAAATGTCTTGCCAGGTAAATAGGTTGGGCGATAGTTTAGGGGCGGGTGTTCACTCTGAATTTTACATACCTATGCACGAGGAATCAGCTGTAATTGTCGGGAGAAAGCTTCCTGTTTGGCGTGGTTTAGTACATCCCTATGTTGACTTGTTTACTGATAAAATTTGACGTGGTGCTCTTTTCTTTTAGGTCTCGTATTCTACTGCTGCCCGATGGAAATTCCATCAGGATCTTTCTACCAGACACGGAGTCGCGACCGTCCCTGTGTGGTTTTGATTCCGGAAAGTGGGACAGTGTCCGATGCGGGATCTAGTGATAGTGAAGTGAGTGACGGTGACGAGGAGAACTTGCCAACGAAGGGCCTAACAACAGAACTTCCAAGCGATAACGAAACTGAAGGCGGAACGCCCGTCTGTCTAGTTCTGTCAACGTCAAGAAAGAAACAAAGGTCACCGCCACAAGTTTTTGACTGGCAAAAGGAAGACAGGTGTTTTGTGGAGCTTGCGGAACCCTCTGTTGGCCCAATGAAATATTTTCAAGTTTTCATGGATGACAAGCTGCTGACGATTGTTGACGAGACAAACCTCTATGCTGTGCATCAGGCTGGAGCGTATGGGTAAACGTTTGTTACACTGTGTCAGCATGGTTACGCAAAGTACATATTCGAACTGAATCGTTGCATCGCCCCTTCAATTAAACACCTTATAAAATCAAATGTGGTGTTTGAGCGCTATACATCTTATTTATTTTACAAGAAAACATGTTTTCATTCAACACCAGACATATATCCGTAATGCGTGCTCACCGGACGCACCCTGGTGTGCATGTCAGGCCAGTTTAGTGTGCCGTGGTGTGCACATTAGACTGGTCTGGTGTGGTGTAGTGTGCACATCAAGCCATTGTAGTGTGCTCTGGTGTGCACATCAGACCAGCCTAGTGTGCTTTGGTGTGCACATCAGACCACACTAGGTTGGTGTGATGGGCACACCAAACCAGCCTAACGTGTTCTGGCGGGTACACCAGAACACGTT